>JAQQSK010010939.1:0-12479 GCA_028658325.1 Potorous gilbertii | reverse complement strand
TAAATGAAGTTGGGAATTCATGAGATGAAAGGTCTAACACATTGGATTGACATAAAAATCATTTAAAATAATTTGACAAAAAGAAATTTGGATGGGTTATAACGAAATAAGAATTTTGTTAATGGCTATACCTATTATTTGCTTCACCTGTAGAAGCATAGTTGTCCTTTTCCATCTAGACAAATATTTATGTCCTAAAAAAAACAAAGAAACATTCATCTTTTAAAGAAAGACTCAAGAAGGAATTCAACCCAAAAGCACTGGGTTATGGTGGAAAAACCCTGAATTAAGAATCAGGAGACTGGAATTCTGAACTTGGTGGCCACTATTGAGCTGTGTGAGTGAATAAGTCACTTTTTTGGGGCACTTGTTACTTCATGTATACAATAATAGAATGAACTACATAATCTCTAAGGTATATTCTATATAAAAAATTAATTATGATGTATTTCTCTAGATATATAAAGAATTAAATAAACATATGAGTAACATTAATACCAACCTTTGATGTCAGAGAATTGAAAAAAAGGCAGGCTGTGTGTAGCAGGATAATGCTAATATATTAAGGACTTAGATTCTCTCTGTGTGCAATCTTTCAAGTCAATAGTATAACTTGCTAGCAAACAGCCAATATTGTGCTTCATTCTAAATTAAGTGAAAGTGATGGAAAGACACTGCTAGACATCCAAATAACAGCTTATTTCAGTAGCTGAGACTTATGGCTGTGAGGATGTATTGTGATTGTGTGGGAATACAAAAATCATTAAAATGTAATTTTAAATGATTTAAAACACACAAAACACCTCAACAAACTTCCATGCCATGTTCAATACAGTAGGTCTCATAGAGCAGAAATAGTACAAAGTGATTTATGTTTAAAGATTTGCTTCTCTACTCTTTAAATACACCTTTGATTATTTAGATTTATCAAAGGAAAAGTATACCTCTTCATTACCACCGTACATTTCATATTAAATTGTGCATGTATAATTATAAATGAAACTTTTATTAGTTTGTAATTCTAAAATAAACTGTCAGTTTGAGTTGGGTTTAGAGATCAAACATGGACATTAGGAACTATCCAAATAACTCACTCAATTATTCAGTTTTTTATGTGTTTAATTCTAATTAGCCACAATCTAGCCCTGTGATTCATCAGTATAACTCCATATCCCAGACAGAAATCAAGCATCCTATTAGGGTTGTTAATATACCTATAAACTGAAATAGTAGAAAACTTTAATGAAAATTCACTAGTTTACTCCTAGGTGATCCTTTGTAGTTTCTAGCATTTACACACACATGGATATTTCCTTTCATTAATATAGGCACTTCCCCTGCTTGTGTAGATTGAATTTCACTGATACCTCCTCCATGAGAAAACCACTTATTTGCCAATGATTTTTCTATAGATATTTTGACATCAAGTCTACATCAATGGAATGTATGCTCTGACCATTGGCCAATATTCACTCTTGTGACATGACTGATTTAGCTGTTTTTTCTGTACCTGTATTCCTCAGATATTATAGTTTATGATACACTTTCTGATATATTGATGCCTTCCAATGTCTGAAATGTTCCTCTCAATTATTATTTTGGTAATCTGTAATATTAATTGTTCTGGGATGGTGGTATTCCCTTTACTAGTAGATATAAAATGTCAGAAAAAAATATATTTTTTAAAGATGGGATTTTGTTCTGAGAGAAGCTTGGAGATATCTGTTATTTGAAACAAACAAACAAAAAAAAAAACCTCACAGTTTTCCAAAGTCAGTTCAGTCCAACCTCTGTCAACACCTCAGTTCTGAACTCAGTGTGTTGTTTGTGTGAATTGTAGACATTGCCATCAAATCTGTTTAGAGGTTTTAATTGAGGAGGTTATGCAGTCTAATCACAGTATGGTCAACTGGTCAGCACAAACAGGAATATGTGGAAGAACACACATATCCAGGCGATCCCCCATCCACTTAGGCTATACTCTGGCCATTCTCTCTGACAATGTCAAACAACTTCAATGTACATTTTCCCCCAGTTTATGCCTCTGTCTCACTAGATATTAATAAGCAGAAGGGATTAAAAGTGATTTCTATTGTTATATCTTTCAAGGACTTTTTAAGTCAATTTAATATATGCAAGGGAGATACTTTGTAGAAGGAGAGCCTTGAAGGCACTCTTTTACTCTATCAGATCAAATGCCTTTTTACAGAAAAAAAAAACAATCTGCACAGTGGGATCTCATATTCTCTGCATTATTTAGCCAGTTGTGCAACCACAGAGATGTGGTCTTCCATTGATTCTCTTTTGCATAAGCCTGTCTGTTCCATTCTCTTACCTTTAGCAAGGGTGCCCTCAATGCATATATAGAAATTTTAATAAAGTTTTAAAGAGATGAGAAAGATTCATATCTTTGAATTCTATCAAGCTGTTAAAATATGGTAGACATTATATAAAAGAACTTACTGCATTGGTCAATGCTTCCAGCCTATTTTTTCTTTGTTCCTTTCTTTCTGTGTTTCTTTTTTCTTCCTTCTTTCATTTTCCTTTTCTTCTTTTTTTTTCTTTATTTTTGTCAGTTTGGTTTGGAGGGCTGATCTGATAAAATTATTTGACATTCTACTAGGTTTTTGTAATTTTAAAAATATGATTGAAAGTACTGGAGCATTTAAAATTGAGTCAAGCAAATAGTCATAGTTTGGGTTTATGTGCTGTTAAACTGAAAGATCATTAAAATAGGGGCTTAATAAGGACCAAGTCCTACAAGAAAAATGGTGTCAAATTTAAATAATTGAAAGAAGGGCCACTAAACTGTACATAAGAATTCTGTAGGACTCATATTGACTTTGAAAACCACTTATTAACATTATTGATGTTCTATTGTATTTGAATTTATTTTGTTAAATATTTTCTAATTGCATTTTAATCCAGTTCTGGTGGTATGTGAATGTTGGGGATATAGTGTAACACCTCTGCTTTAGATAATGCACTTTATAGGGATAAAGTAGAAAATAAAATGAGATTGGATTTGGGACTTAATATTAAAGTTGATACAGAATGTAAAGTTCTTTTCTAATGTCTTAACCTTCACATCCTGGAATCTACAAGCCCTTTGAGGGTAAGTATGTTATTCTGTGTTCCTAGCAATATGTATCAGAATGTTGCCACTCAGGAAGTATCTGCTTGCTGTATAATTTGTCACCAGAACTAAAGCTTTCTTTCACGTTCAAAATTTCTGACACCTATTTTAAGAAATAATTCACAAAATCAAGGAAAGAAAAATATTTTAAGTATCGTCTGGATCATTAAGACCAAAAATTTTACTATACTAAATTATTTAAATAAGAAAATAAATTCTGGGAATTAAATTAAGCATCTTTGGAGACTGTGATATTTCTTCAAGAACACTAGAGTGTCATAAACCATAATAAATTTACCTGAGTTGAAGAAATATATATATATATATATATATTCATATAATATAGTATTCAAGCATATTAAAATATGATAATTTGTTTCTATAAGAGGCTTATATAAGAAACATTAGTTCTTATTCTTTCTGTCATCAGGATTTCCATTGAATTTAAAAAGAATTTAACACAAAAACACCATGACAGGTATATGTATGGCCATTGTTAGTAATTGATTTTAGAAGCATTGATTATGAGGAACATCCTATTGCTTAAAGATCACTATTTTTGTTGATTTCTGTAACATTTTAAAATGTTATTGATCCCCTTAATTGTTCTAAAGCTTAGTGTTTATGAAAAACTTTAGAGACCATAGATATGTCAATAGTGAAATGTTGAGCTCATTAATCAAATATTAAATTATCTAAAAAAGAACCTCAAGATTCTCATTCAATCATAATAGACTTTGTTGTTATTGATGTGGTTTTTGTTGTTGAATGGCAGATAATGGACAGTATAATTACCTCTTTAATGGTGATAATACCTTTTTTCTAATTGTTTCCAAGATAACACATTTAAAATCTATTAGTCTATCTATATGTGTGTGTACATAAACACAAATATGTATGTTATGAATACACACCTACTATTATATATGTGTATACATACATACATACAAAATGAATACTGAATTCCATGAAGATTTACTCACTATTATGTGTAGGACACTATACAGGGTCCTGACTCAGATGAAGAATATTTTTGTAAATAGAAAATAAAATATAAGCACCTCCATATATTTTTAATCATGAAAAAATCCACCCTCTAATTCTTACACATTCATAAAACCTTAGTTAGAAATTTGCTCTCATCACACTTTAGCCATATTTTTATTATTTGTTGTTTACTTCCCTTTTGTATTTTGGTTATGTGAGTATATGACTTAGCTCCTGACTAGACTATAAATTCTACATGAGAAGGAATTGTATCTCATTTAAACTTTGTGGTTTTCCTTGAGGAGGATGTCAAAAATTATTTTGGAAAAAAATGGTTCATGAGTAATATGTGATAAGGGAAAAAAGCTTGTAGATCGATGTTTCATACCTGTACACAACAAATACCTTCTGTGACCAATAAATCAGAACATTCTAGATAGGGCAATAGACAAATAACATCATAAAAATGATATCTAATCAATGTGAATCATTCATATATACTCTATGCACAGTCAAGTCACAAGTATTAGAGCAAATATAAAAATTAATACAAAACAAGAAAAATAAAAAAGAATTAAAAGATATGGAATTCTTCTTGACTCACCTAAAAAAAAAAGAGAGTGGAGTAGCCAGTTTCAATAATCCACACTATCAAAAAAATCCCCACCAAAACGAATTATTCATCTCATTTAAATCAGTTACAACTATTGCCACAGAGAAAGAAAGCAAAGTTCCCAACAAACTAACTGTTTGTGAATTAATGAATTAGCAGTAGAGAATTCTTATCCTAAGTAATTCATTCATCACCATACCACTTTTACCATCTTCCAAGAAGAACAAGTCCCTCAGATTTGTGCGGTGAGACTATTCAAGAATTTCCTTGTATCTCTAGTCATTGCCACCACACCCTACATTTGCCCTTCCCCCAGTATTATGTAGTTACAAGATATGGACCTTTATTTTTTTAAGTCATGTGCATAGGAGGGGGAGATATAGAATCAGGGAAGATTCAGCTTCCATTTTGAATGAAGCAGAAATTAGGTTAAAAATAATCACAGGGCAGGAGAAATTCTGCCTGAAACACTCAGTCCACCTTGCCCCAAGCCTGCCTCAAATTCCAGATACTGATGTAGTGTAGTCAGATAACTAATAAGTAGAGGGAAATAGGGCAGACAAATCAGTGATCACATGGGCTGAAGCAAGCCTGAAATGAAATTTGAGCTGATTCCAGTCTTGTCCATCTAAATGCAACTTGGGGTAGAAAATCATGAACAAAAATCCTCCAATATGCTAAGTGACTGAGATAGCTATGAGGTCCATACATGGGAATAAATTCCCAGGAGAGAAGTCAGAAAAGAGAAACTGAGGTATATAAGAAAAGAGAAAAAGAAGCATAACTAGCAAAGATTTTAAAAAGAAAATTCAATAAAAAACTTAGAGTATAAAAAAAATCATAAGATAAAATTTGAAGGAAAAGATTGTAAGACAAAGGCAATTAAACCAAAATCTGATTAAACATAGAATCCTCTGGATTCCCAAGAGTATGATAATGAACAAAGATATTCTGGAATAGTTTGGGAGAGAAATAAGAATCTTCAGAAAATAGAAATGAACAGAATTTCATGGCAGAATTTATCTCATGCATATTTACAATAATAAGCAGAATAGAAAAAGAAAAACAACCTTGAATTTGCAATGGTGAGTCTCTAAAAAACACAATACAACCAATGACAGATTGCAAGTGAGAGATAATCTGAAAGAAGAGAAAGAATAAACAATGCTGTTAAAACAACACAAAATCTCAGAGAAGAAAGTACATTCATCTTGAAGACAGAATGGCCAGATACAACCGAAGTATCATAGACCTCCCAGAAGAGCATGGTAAGTCAAAGGATTTTGAACACAACAATGTAAGAAATAATAGAAGTAAATTTCCCAGGACGTCCAAATTCAACCAATCAACAAACAAGCAATAAAAACATTCACAAAACCATGAACACCCTGTTTCAAACTACAAGTCATTTACTAGTTAAAGCTAATAATTTCAATGAGAATAGACAAATTCTGCAAACTATGAGAAGACTTTGAAATACAAATAAATGGACTTTATTCTTATGTATGGTGTCAGGCACGGGTCTATGCCTAATTTCCGCCACATTGTTAACTAGTTTTCCCAACAATTTTTGTCAAACGTTCTTATCCCAGAAGCTGGAGTCTTAGGGTTTATCAAACAGGAGGTTCCTATATTCCTTTGCTACCGTGTCTTGAGTGCCAAGTATATTCCACTTGTCTACCCCTCTGTTTCTTAGCCAGTACCAAGTGGTTTTGGTAATTGCTGCTTTATAGTACAATTTGAGGTCTGGTAGCACTACGCCACCTTCCCAAGCATTTCTTTTCATTAGTCCCTTTGATATTCTGGACCTTTTTTCTTCCAAATGAATTTTGATATTATTTTATCCAGCTCTAGAAAATAATTATCTGATAGTTTAATTGGTATGTCACTAAATAAGTAAATTAATTTAGGTAGAATTGTCACTTTTATTATATTAGCTCAGCCTACCCATGAAGAACTGATGTTTTTCCACTTACTTAAATCTGACTTTATTTGTGCAAAAAGTGTCTTGTAATTGTGTTCATATAATCCCTGGGTTTGTTTTGGCAGGTAAACTCCTAAGTATTTTATAGTGTCTGCCCTAGCTTTAAATGAGATTTCTCTTTCTATCTCTTGCTGTTGGACTTTGTTGCTAATATATATAGGAATGCAGAAGATTTGTGGGGGGTTTATTTTGTAACCTGCAACTTTACCAAATTTGTTTATTATTTCAAGTAGTTGTTTTACTTGAATCTCTGGGATTCTCTAAATATATCATCATATCATCTGCAAAGATTGATAGCTTAGTTTCTTCTTTGGCTATTTTTATTCCTTCAATTTCTTTATCTTGTCTAATTGCTACAGCTAACCTTTCTAGTACCATATTGAATAACAGTGGACATCCTTGTTTCACCCCTCATCTTATTGGAAGTGCATCTAGCTTATCCTCATTGCATATAATGCTTGCTGAAGGTTTTTATGTAGATACTTCTTATTATTTTATGGAAAGTTCCCTTTATTCCTATGTTCTCCTGTGTTTTTAATAGGAATGGGTGTTATATTTTATCGAACGCTTTTTCTGCATCTATTGAGAGAATCATGTTGTTTTTGTTAGTTTTGTTGTTGTGCACAGCAACGACCACGGTGTGTGAGAGTTTTTTCTAATAGACTTGGAACTTAGTAATAAGGCAAAAACTTATTTAAAAAAAAAAACCCAATGATGGTTTTCTAAGGCAACATGCCTTCCACACTCAGAGAAAGATATATGGAAGTCATTCGCAGAATGTAGCAGATCATGTTTGTGTATGTGTGTGTTTTAGTGTATTATGTTTTGATTTATTATATGATTTCTTCTATTTATTTTAGTTCGACTACATAGCCTGACTATAGTGAAAATGTACTTAATAGGAAAGTATATGTAGAACTTATAAAGAATTGTATGCTGTTGTGGGGAGGGAAGGGAGTAGTGGGGAATAGGTGTGGGGGGGATAAAATCTTAATTTTATGGTAGTGATTATAGAACATTAAAAAAATAACATTTAAAAAATGAGGGTAAGTATCACATGATAAATATAAGGTTATAATTCTGAATATACTAGAGAAGATAGCTAAGTATAGATACTTTTTGAATGAGGGTTTTTTTTTAAATTAAATGTGGCTACTTTACCAAAAAAAAAGAAATATAAAGAAATGAGGAAATGTAAGAATATATTACAAAAAGCAAAGCAAGATACAAAATGATATGCCATACAAAACTGAGCCTAATCCATGAAAAAAGGTTTGATGTTCAAGGAAAGAGAGGCATGTGAAGCATTCTTGTGGGGAAATTTTTTTTGAGGAAATTATTTATCTTGGAAACACCCCAAATTACCATTTTTGCTTATGCTTACCTGAATAAACTTAGTCTCCTTATTACTTTTGTTGGAAAGACACTTTTATTTTATAGTTTAAAACAGTTTTGAATAAAAAATCTTTTCTCTGCTCTTCTCTTAATTGCATGTTTTTTTTTTTGTATCCTCAAACTAAAGTTGTCTTTTAAGCCCCTCTTCCAATGGTGAGTTCTTATCTAGTACCATTATGTCATGAAGATTCCATACTACCCATGTTCACTACAGACAATTAAAAAATATAAAAAGATTAAAAAAACAATTATTATATTAAATGCAGGAACTATAAATTATTTGTAAAAATATACAATAGGATAAAGATGAGGTTTTTTTAATATGACGATGGAAGAACAAACTTAAAGTGCCATGAATTAATTCAAATCACTGCTTTCCCCAAATTAATAAATATGTTCTGTGCTATTAAATTGCAAAATTGAAAAGATATATAAAAGAAGAGAGGTGAGTTGTATGATAGAGGGGTCTATGGGAGGTACTCTAAGCAAGTTTATGGTCCAAATGAAGTCTCAGAAAAAAAGTGGAACTAGAGGAAAATTAGAAGGTTGCAAAGGAAGGGACTAAAGCAGAGGCAATGAAGCAAAAATAGTGCAGTTGGGGAGAATTTAGGTCCTACTGAAGTACATTTTCATGGAGGAGATAGATGTTCTGTAATAGGAGAGCGGGACCTTATAATTGGTTTAACATGCAGGCATAAAGTACGAAGAAAAACAACTTCTGAAAAAGGTTGAATATTCATAAAAATTTCTCAGTTTCAGGGCAAGGGAAATTAGAATTCTTAAGTTCAACCAGCAACCAGAAGTGAGAGAGGGCATGAACTGGCAAAGGAAAGAATAGGAAGCTGGATTTTGCATTAATCATTTAATTGGAGAAGCTGGAGTATAAGGAAAAGAAAGAGGGAAAGACAAAGAGTTGTAGAAAAAGAAATTAATAAGTTAAATAAAATTTCCAAAGTAGAGAAAGATTTGACATCTGGGAGGGTGACTTATCATTCTCTCATGGGAATAGGATTTCCTTAAGGTAGCTGTATCCCCAATGTGACATCCATAGCACCTATGGCAGCTATAAATACTCCAGCACAATTCTGAATTGCAAAATATAATAGACTTTCCACATAGAAGATGGAACCAAAACATTTATTCAAATCCCAGAAAGCTGAATTCAAATACCAGAAAACCAAATCCATCATAGCAACAAAGAAATCCATACACAATGACAATGCAGGGGGCACCACCATCCCCAACCTTCCCTCTGTGAGGCTTCCCACAAACCATCCCCCTTAAACAATCTCACAAAAAAGGCTCCTTAAACAAAATTGCAAACAAGCTCTCCCACAAGCTACTTGGTGCCTGCTTTCTTTCTCAGTTCTGACTGTTCTGACTCACTTCCTGCTCCACTCCTTGCTGCTCCACCTGAATAGTAAATTCCTCCCACCTTAGGCTCCAAGTGACTCAGAATTCTATGTGGCCCAGGTAGGTTACATGGACCTATTAATGGATGGGAAAGATCTTTCCATTTAAATTATCATGACAGTAGCTTAAAAAAGATTAAGCATAGTGACATGGTATTGAATTAAAATTTTTAAAATGACAACAAAAAATTATGACATGGAAAAAATAATACTAGAAACAGGAATGGAAGAAAATATATTTAAAATTTATAACTTTAAATGTGAACAGGTTTGTCAAGGCCTCCAGGCCAAGGCCACCCCTCTCTTTTCACTCTTCTCATTTTACTAGCAGGAGACACCTTGTTTTTCAGAGCAAAGGCCCAACAAGCAGGTTGAGTCCTGAGTTTCACATAAAAACAATCCTTCACGCTCACTCTCTGGATGAGCTCTGCTCTAGTAACATCATAGAATTGCCTCAAGTCAGTCCCAGGTGGTCTCTGAGATCAGACAAACAACATGCAAACATGAAACCCTGCTATCAATAGACTTTTCATCACTAAACAAACTTGTTGCTGTTAGCCTTCATTCACTGGTTCTTTGTCTACCAGGGGTAGGAAATCTGCAGCCTCAAGGCCACATGTGGCTTTCTAGCTCCTCAAATGTGGCCCTTTGACTGACTCCAAATTTGTTCTATGAAGTTTAGAGTCCGTCAAAGGGCTACACTTGAGGACTTGGAGGGCTACACATGGCCTTGAGGCTGTAGATTCCAAATCTGTGCCTACTACATATATCAAGGCTTAACCTCACTGCTTTGGGTCTTCTCCTAGAGGAAACTCCAGCATGCATATCTAGTTTCCCTCCTACAATGGTATAATGAAAGCTTTTTCCTTATAACTTCCGTGACTCTTTGGTTTATTTTATTTTTCAGAGTTAACAGTTGGTATACAACTTCTATGAGCTCTTTGGTATTTTCAGAGTTAACAGTTGTTGGATAGCTTCTGTGGCAATTTGGTTATTTATTTTTAGAGTGTGACAGATTGAATAAAACGTAAGTATTTGTTAGGTAAGAAAACAAAACCACACAGTACTTTTCTAGCAAGACATAAATTTAAAACAAATACATAAACTAAAAATATGAGATTGGAATAACTGTATTATGCAACAAATGAGTACAAAAAAAGCAAGAGTTAAAACCATGCTATTAGACAAAACAAAACCAAAAAATCTATAATATAAAGATAAAAAGAAAATTACATTCAGCTGAAGAGAACAATAAGTTGCAAAAATCAGTTAAACTTATACGTTTCAAATGTCAAAGCACTTAAATTTGTAGCTGAAAAATTAACTGATTTTCATAGAGACATAGATACCAACATAACAGTAATAGGAGACTTTAATGTTTCTCTTTCAGAATTGGTCACATCAGAAAGAACAACAAAAAGGAAAATGTAAAACAATTCATAGAATAAATAACAATTATAGGAAAGAATGATGATACTGAAACAACATATGAAAATCTCTAAGATACAGCTAAATCAGTCTTAGGGTGGAAAAATTTTATCCCTAATACACATACACAAACACACACATGTGTGTGCTTGTGTGTTTGTATACAAAATAAAATAGAAAAGATGAATGAATTGAATTTGAATTAGAAATTTTAAAACAAAACATATACAAATTAAGAAAAAAATTCTATAGAAATGATAATTAAAAGTAAATCCAATTCTTCAGAAAGACTGAAATTGATAAATCTTTAGCTAAAACAATGAAAAAGAAGGTTCAAAATCAAATCAACAACTTAAAAATGAGCAAAGTGAATCCACAATAAATTCAAAAGATATTTAAGAAGAATTTTCAGAATATCCTATAAAACTGAGTTACAAAACTGAAAACACAAAAGAAAAAGAATACCTTCAAAAATATACTCTACTAAAGCTGCCGGAAGAGTAAATAGAGAATTAAAATAACCAAATTTCAGAAAACAGAATTGATATTGCTGCAAATGAACTACCAAAGAATATATGCCTGGAGAATTCTAGTAAACTTTTTAAAGAACAATTAATATTAATGCTATAAAATCATTCTTAAATTTGAGAAAGAAAGCATTCTAGCAGTTTTGTTTGATGAGATGTGTCATCCAAATATCTAAATCTGAGAAGGAACAAAAAAAGGGAAAACTATAGACCTGTATAATTCATAAATGGTCATCTCCAGCTTAAGACCCACTCTCTCTTGTGAACTTCAACCTTTTTGTCCACATATGTGAACCTTTCCTCTTGTCCACAGACACACTCATGTCTTCTATCCTTATTTTTTCAGCTACTATTGATCACTCTCTTATGTACATAATCTATACTCTAGGTTTTCATGGTTCTGCTCTTTCCTGGCTCTTCTCTTACCTGTATTTCTCTTACCTGTTCTTTTTAGTTTCTTTTCCTGAGTCTTCACGTAGGTCATGCCCAATAACTTCAGGTGTTTATTAAGATTGTAAACTAGTCCTCATCTATTCTCCCTTTTTCCTTGCCCACTTGGTGATCCGATCAGCTTTTCCATATTCAATTATCATTTCATATTTGTTCATTCTCCTATCTATACCTTCTTCTCTGATATCTCTACCAAGTTCATCTCATATAATCAATGTTTTTGCATATCTCAGTCTGAATGTCATGTAGGCATCTCAAACTCAACCAAAAGAGTATTAATTTTAATTTCCTCAAGTTAATAGACTTTCTCTTCCCAACTTCCTTATTTCTATTGAGTATAGTGCTATGTTCCTTGTCAACCAAGCTTGCAACATTGGTGCTGTAATTAATTCCTCCAGAATTCACTCCACAAGTCAATACAACAAAGCAATAGTTTTGTTTCTGCCATCATAGCATCTGTTGTAGTCATTCTCATTTCCATTGACATAGCCAAAACCATAGCACAAAATTTCATCACTTATAACCTAGAGTATTTAAATAGCATTCT
>JAQQSK010010938.1:0-12479 GCA_028658325.1 Potorous gilbertii | reverse complement strand
GGTGTAGAATGAGAGATCTCCATGACCAACAAGTCAATTTGTTTTTCTTTTCTATATTTATTGTGACAAAGAAGGGCTTTTTGGGGGGAGGGGGAGAATTGTAGGGTTAGTAGATGACTATAATGATATAAAAAAGAAGGAAGAGCACTAGTGAAACATTACAAAGACACTAGAGGTAGAGGAATGACAGAAATGGAAGCCTGGAGGCTGTTAGCAGTGCTTAAGGGACTTGACACTTTCAGACATTCCTTTCAGATTTTCAGCTGTCCATATAATTCTTTTCAGTTGAATGCCTGTATTTTGGATCAGTTTGTATGTTCCTGTTTTAGAAGCATTTTTTCCCCTCCCATTTCCCTATGCCCACATTCTGGAAAGTCTACAAATCCTCTAACGCTGCTGTTTGCATCTTCATGTCAAGCTTGATGTCAGTGTTCATGACAATCCCAGAATCCGCATTTGGCTGATGCCCGGCTCAGCTGAAAGAAACTGTGAATAACACCGTCTCCTGAGCCAGCTGGTTATTTGAGCTTTTTGCAAACACTTGGATAAGAATAATTGCAGTGGGAAAGTCGATATATCTTAGTGCATCTTGCATGCCTGATGAGCCTGAAATTTGGAACAGGTTTCAAAGGAAGAAGGGTAGGAATGAGCTGAAACAAGAAACACACCCACAGCTGCAGGGTAAACATTATGAGACATAGAAAAATCTGAACACTGTGTGCCTTGGAGTTCAGTATGATCTTGCAACAATACTATTGGACCACCCTCAAATGCATTCAGAAGTTAATTAAAAAACTCAAGAGGATGTGAGAACTGAAATGGTTGTCTCACTTAATATAAGTTCAGTTTGTGGTTCCTGCAAAAACAAAAACCATCCCAGCTCTAAATCCTGCCTCCTCATCAAAAAGAAAATTATTATAAGTAAAAACAAATTTTCATACATTTTGATTAAGTGATCCTACAGCTGGGCATATATACAATGGAACAATGTTCCCACGTTCAAAATAGCCTTTTTTAGGGTGGTTAGGATAAAGCCTTGGAACAAAGTGGATACCCACTGATTGAAGCTAAAATGTCCTATAGGGTATCCAGGGATTAAAAAGGACATGTGTGGAGATTCCTTGCCTACTTTTGACTGACTATGTGCTAACTTAGAACTGGCTCTTTGGTATCTTCTAGAAGTTAGTCTCCATCCAGTGCTTTTCTTCCTTTGATTCTTCATTATATCACCCCCCCCAACCCCTCCTCAGAAAAAATGGTGAACTATAAGAAGTACATGACCACCCTGAAGGAGCCAGGAAGTTTCCAAAATATCCAAACTCTAAGTTAGTAGAAGTGGGCTAGGATTTGGAAGCAGAGAGGGGAGTTTGTATCACAGATTAAGAGCTGGAAGGAAATGTAGAGGTTGTGTAGTCTATTTCATTTTACAGATGAGGAAATTGAGGCCCAGAAAGATTAAATGATTTGCTCAAATTCACAGGTTTAAGTGGAAGAACCTGAATTTAAATACTGGTCCTCTGACTTTGTCAGTCAATATTCTTTCTGTTGTTCTATGTTATATGAATGTAGCACAGTATTACTGGGTGCTGAGAAATAAATATGAACAACTTACAGAAAGATTTGCATTAACTAATATAAAATATGTAGAATCAGGCAATTTACACATCGACTGAAGTGATGTAAAGAAAAGAATATTAAAAAGATGCTTAAATTATATGCTTGTATTAAAAGATGCTTATGTGCTTATATTAAAAAGATGTTATAGAAATACCAATCATGATTTCAGAAAAGAGATGAGAATTTTCACCCCTTTGTTGTCCTTTGAAAGGTCAGGAATATGAAAGTGGTATCCTGCATAGTTTATGTTTTCCTCCATAACAAGGGTAGGTTTATTGTTGGAGGAGGGGAGTGGAGATGTGAAAGTGGGTGAGAGATTATGTCTGGAAATGCTTTTGATAGAAAAACAAAAGACATTAATAAAACTTGAAAACATTTTATATGAGTAAATAAAAGTGAAACCTTAAGCTACAGAGATGACAATATAGAGTGAATTGGAAAAATAACATAGATAAATGACTTGGTGATGTGAAAAGAAGAGCTGAACCTGGAGCCAGGAGACACAGATTTGAATCCAAAATCTGACGCTTGCTGACCAAGCAACTTGCTTAAACTCTCTGAACCATGGTTCATTAACTGTAAAATGTAAATAATGAACTCTACATGACCAATTCCACTGGAGAACTATTTGGGGAAAATGCAATGTAATTTACGATAGAGGTGAAACTATCTTTTTTTTTTTAGACTGTGGGCTGTCCTGTTTTAAGGTTCAAAGCAGGTATTGTAATACCAGGGAAAATAAAATGAAATATGCCTTCAATTTAGTTGTGGAGAGGAAAGGATTATCAGCCTTAACACACCTCAAAACCATTACTACCCCTATGCAGGATCAATCATTTAATCAAAGAGCATTGATTAAGTACTTACTTCTATGTTAAGCAATGTGTTAGGCTAGGAGGAGACAGAGTACAAAGAGTGAAACAATACCTAGTTGAGATGGGATGAACTTCACTGGAAAGCAACTACTAAGATGGAGGCAGTGGAGAGGGAAGAGGCATGCAATATCTTTTCCTATTTTAACTTCCTTTGCTAGCTAGGTTGTTGGCTAAGCTCAATTGTTTCCATTCCATGGAATAATTGCGAGTATAACTTTTAAATTTTATTGCCCTGGGATAGATGTCCATTGTAATGCCCTAGTGATGACTGCTTATGATTATGTAATGAGTTATAACTAGCAATAACAGTCTGCAGAAATTCTTACCAAGATGGCAGCTAGTCTTTATTCCTATGACCCTACCTTATGGGACTTAGGTAGAGAATTGGATCCAAGGAATAGTAAATAAGAGATTCCAAACTTCACTAACTGGATTTTAAACCACATTGTAATCTAGTTTACCCTTCCTATCAGTTCAATTCAACAGAATTTTATTTAGGGCCTTCTGTATGCAATATACCATGACAAGAATTGTAAGTGATACTCACAAATAGGTATGTGTGTATATATAATGTAATACATCGTTACACATAATTATATGTCTGTATCTTTGTATGTTTGTATAAAATTAGGCCATTTCCTGTACTCATGGGGTTTATAATCTGATAAAATGATTAAAATAGATGTAAAATAATACTGCAAACCAATAATAGCTGACATTTATATGATGTTTTAAAATTTAGAAAAAAACTTTATGCATTTTATTTCAATTGAACATTATAACTACCTCTTGAAATAGATCTTAGAAGTATTGTCATCCTCACTTTACCCATAAGGAAACAGATACAGAAAACTTAGCTGGTAGAGCCATGATATCAACACAGATTTTCTGACTCCAAAACTAAAATGTCTTCTACTTTATGATAACTTCTCTACCTGTAATGTGATAAATTTGGGGGAAACATTCTTATTCATTGTTTAACCAAAGGCAAATCAGTTAACCTCTCCTAATTAAGAAAATGGACCTAATAATACTACAATGCCTTCTCCACAAGCCAGTGGTTAAGAATAAAATGAACAAAGTACTTAAAGCATTTTGCATGTCTTAAAGCACCATGTAAAGCCAGCTGCTATCGTTATCACTTATGATAAAAAACAGAGCCAAAGAATTGGGGAAATAAAGGGGTTGAAAGTCTCAGATCTCATTAGAGGGACAAAGAACAACTTCAGAATGAATGAGAGGTTGGAAAAGGTAAAAAGATAGAGAAGGCAATGTTAAGTTTGAGAGATTTTATCCAACCTACACTCCCTGATTCATTCAATCTTGGTTCTTTATAGTTCCTTACACAAGTTATTCACATTCTTTTCACTGTTCCTTTGATTATAATGTTTTCTTCATAGTGCTTCCACCCTCCCCATCCAACGAACTCCTCATTTAATCGCTACCTTCTTTTTAATCTGTGCTTTAATTGTTAATAACTCACACTGATATCTCCTTTCTCTGTCAGTGTTTAGATATACATTAATCTTTTACCCTTAATGACACTGTAACCTCCATAAGTTCAAGAGACATACTTCTTATTTTTTTCAGTTTCTTATACGTACAACGAGTTAGATATATAATCAACTAAATGTTCAGTAAGTTAAGTGTTGTTCAATTGGAATATGGTAAAGTAACTATTTTCAGGAAGAAGCGAATGACTCCCAACTGGAGAGTGTTAAACTGACTTCTAATTCAGCTCAAAATATATCAATAGTTTTTTTTTCCTTTTGTTATTATTGTTCAGTCATGTCCAACTCTTCATAACTCCATTTGGAGATTTCTTAGCAAAGATATTAGAATAGTTTACCATTTTTTTCTCCAATTCATTTTATAGATGAGGAACACAGGCAAAGTGGATTAAGCTCAGGATTACACAGCTAGTAAGTGTATGAGGCTGGATTTGACTGACTTCAGGCCCCCAACTCTATCCACAATACCATCCAACTGCCCTAATGTAATGGTAATTTTGAGAGTTAAAGATTTTCCCCACATGTTAATGGGCCTGCCAATTAAGGGAAGCTTGATTAGGGAAGGCCCACATCTCTTATTAATTTTCTAATGAGGCACTGATTCTCAAGGATTGGGATGCCCATTGACTCCGAAAAGTGTATAAGCTTACTCTGAGATAAGGTTTTACTTTGGGACTTACTCATTGGAAGTGTTTGTTTGGCCAGATGAGACTCTAGGCAGATGCTTAGGAGACACCCCCCTTTCCCCATTGAAAATCCAGTTGCTGGTTTTTCTCTCTCTGGTAATAACGTGTGTATGGTCAGACAGCTGGATCTATCTGTTGATCTGTGCTGTATGTATTGTTTATGGTCAGAGAGTTGGGAAATCCTGTCTGTTGGTTGATCTTTGTTTCTCTGTATTTTCTCTGAAGTTCAGAGGGCTGACGTTTTACCCTGAACTAAGTGAATGATAAATATGCTTGATTAAAGTGATTGTTGGCCCCCTCAAAAGTTGCTTTCCTTTTATAAAAATGGATCTAAGAACCTGTACAGCAGGCCCCCCTGTGTATGCCACAGTCCTTGCTAATATACCCAATTATAATAGCATTTATAGAAGTGCTTTTAGGTATGTTTTATGTATACTTTTTCATTTGATCCTTACAAAAATCCTGTGAAGTTGGAGATATTGTGTTCTTCCTTTTATATGTCAGTACTCTTATTGTTTGCTGAATGTTGACAGAGGTAGGAGATGCCATAACATGCAAGTGAATTGGATTTAACTGAGGAAGGGCTGTGCAAGGTCATCAGTCTCACTTTATCATCTTCCACTGGTAAGATATAGATTAGGATGATTAGAAATGGAAACTGACAGAAATTAAATGATTTGTAAAGGGTTATACAATTAGAAAGCATCTGAGGTTGTATTTATACCCAGGTCTTTCCTACTCGACGTCCACATCATCCATACTACCACCTGACTGCCTCCATTTCTAGTGACATGGCATTTTCATTTCCCTACCCTATGGAAAACTGAAATTTAACAAATCTAAAATAATTTTCATCATTTTCTTCTAAAATCATTCCTGTTCTCAAACTCACAATTTCTATGAATAAAATCAGTGTTTTCCATCACTTCCTAGTTTAGAACTTTCTAATCTTGACCCTTCTTTGAAAATGTTTCTGCCATCTTTCCTTCTTTTTGTCCATAGCGTGCTCTGGTACCTATACAGATATCCAAAACCTGCTTCCTGATTTTTCTCAGTTCTGAGGATATAGGTCTTGATATTCCCATGATTACCCTGGCAATTTGTGCATGCCCTGTTGAGTAAAAATGCTGAATAAACACTGATTCCATGGCTTAGAGACTTAGCAATCTTCTATCTCTCAGCTCCAGTGTGTAGTGCTGCCAATTCATTCTTAATTGGGTATTTGGACTAGTGGATTTACCTAACAATAAATTAGTTCTTGAGCTTCTAAATCTTCTAGCCAACCCCATCCCTCTTCTTGTCTACAGAGTATTTCAGAGAACCTCTGTCACTCGATTTTGGATTAGTAAAATTTGCTCTCTACTCAGGCAAACAAATATACTTGGATAGTGTATAAAATTGTTTTTACTCTTGTCATAGAATTAATGAACAAATAAACAGTTTACCATAACAAGAAAACAATATATCATAAAATATCTGCCAAGCATTTGTTAACCAGCTGTAATCCCAGAAGCTCCCCGGAGAGGACTGAAGTTGCATAAAACCCAGGAATTTTTGGAAATTTAAGTTTTTTTAATACTCTATTACTTTGCTTCTGTGAACAAAGAAAAATGCCCACTCAGTGTGTGGCTTATGCTTCTAGCAGGGTCAGTTTTGAAATAAAAGATACAGAAAATCTTAAGTTGAGATCTCAACTCACTTTGGGATGTGGAACTGAGATGCATGAACTAGAACTCCTAAAGTGTGATTCCTTCCTCCCCACCCCAACTTACCCTCTAGTATTAAAGGTCTTCTCACTTACAGGGACCTCTGATAACTTTTGACTTCAGCTGACCCATCACAGTGCAGGAGAAGTGAATCAGCAACCAACCCCAGCCAAGAACCATATTGCTATCACTCCATTCTGATATTCAACCTTAATCATAACCAATCCATTCCCTCAGATTTGTCGTTTGTCATTTTCTTCTGCCATTTTCCAGACAAATCTCAGGAATCTTCATAGCAGTGTTTTAAGAATGGTAAATCTACATCTTCAACTAGTCTCTAGCTATTCAGTTCTAATATAAATGGTAAATTTATCTTTTATCAAGTCTCTTCTCTGTCAAAGAATCTAAAATGACTCCCTATTACTTAATTGAATCAAATACAAACTTCCCAAGCTACATTTGTATGAAGTAGCACAATGAGATGTTAGAGAAGAAATTCATTATTAATTCTAATTTAAGTATCTAAAACTCCCAAATTTTCATGTTATAAACTGGAAAATTCCTTAGCATCATTTGGGAAATGGGATCATGGGCATTAAATATATTTGATTTGAATTGATTTCCACTTCTTTTGCTGCATTCCAGGATGATATAAAGAATACCTTTGTTAACATTACCCAGGGAACCCTTTGATAACATTAACCATGTTATTTTTTTTGCTGAAAGGATACCTCCCAACTTAATAACTTACGCATAACTGTTTAGATTAGTATAGCTGAATATCCATTTGGATATTATAATATGGAGAGAAAAAGTCCAACGAGGAATCACTGAGTGACAATAATTACAGACTGACAGTACTGGCAAGTAGAAAACCATAGTAAATGAAGGGATCACTGTACTTTCCAAAATTTATGCTTAGCCCTTTATATTGCTTTGGCCTCACAAATGTTTACTAGTACTTTTGAGTTCCGATGGTGCGGTGGAAAGTGAATTGATTCTCGAGTTATAAAACATGGGTTTGGGTCTAACCTTTCACACTTACTAGTTGGATAACCCTGAACAAGTCCAATGCAGCTCTCTGAGCCTTATTTTTCTCATCTGTGAAATACAGGTAACACACGGTCTGCCTGACAGTGTTGTCATGAAGACACTGCTTTGTAAATCTTAAAATATCATGTATATGCAAGCTTCTATTTTTGGTATTTCGTCTCCTGATAATTCCTTCATCTTTCTATCCTTGCACCTTTGGATGAAAAGAATGCAATCATACAGCTAGAAAGAACACAGAATCATAGACTTAGAGGTGAAAGGAACCTTAGAAATCACCTGTTCCAACTCCTCCATTGTATAGATGAGGAAGAGGGGTTCACAGAAGTCACATAACTTCTTCAGTTCATCCAAGTCTAGTGACAGAGTAAGGAATAGAACCATGGAGCTATGATTTTATGTCCAAAATTCTTTCAACTCGTATTATACTTTCAATTAAGAAGTAGACACCTTCACTCAGTTCCCAAAATATACATTAAGAAAAGAAAATGTAGGTTAGGACTAGAGTATACACACACACACACATACATACACACGCACATAGTACAATACAATATTTATTGTTTGATTTCGTTATGAAATTATGTTTAAATTTTTCTTATTTGTCTTTGGTTTATCTCAGGTGCTATGTCTTCTGTGAAGACATTCATGACTCCTTCAGTCAAAACTGTTCTCCTTCCTCATTTTTTTCTTTAAGCACTTTGCCAGAATCTATCCTTTGCTCCCTCATTATATCTCATATCATCCTTTCTTATGTATGAGTTTCCCTTATTAGAAAATAAGTTCCTTAAGAATAGGATTTTTTAATTTTTTTTAATATTTATATCCTTGGAAGTTATGACAGCTTACTTGGCTCAGAGTAGCTGGAATTCTGAGGCCTCTTCTAGTTTTCTCTGAAGCACAACTCAAGGCCTATCTTTTCCATGACATCTTTCCTTATCTCCCCTAGCTGCTACTGCCTTTCCCAACAACTGACCTTGATTTATTTTGTATGTGTTTTGTATACTTATGTGTGTACTTATTGTTTCTCTAGATAGAATATAAACTCTTTCAGTCAGGAAATATATTCCATTTTGTCTTTTTTATCCCCAGTACTTAGCAGAGTATATAGCAATGGTGCTTAATAAATATTGTCAATTGATCTATTTTAAAAAAAATCTGAGCACATGGGACACTGTTCATATTTATGTGATTTCCTTTGTGTGTGATTGGCATCTTCCTTGGTGCTAAAGAGTAATTCATTTTAAACCACTTTTTCTCAGGAAAAGTATCTATTGCAACAAATCTATTTTATCTACACGGTTAGCAGTTTGACTTAGGACTGAAATCATCAGCTATTACTTTAATGGTAAAAACCTTACTTAAGCTTCTCTGCCTTTATTAATAGGCGTAAACTTGAGTCAGGCTTGACTAGTTTTATGATCCAGTCATGAGTCAGAGGCTTTGCAAGCAGGTTTCTCATTTAATCTTTCTAAAGGTTATCCTTGCATATAATATAGTCTCTTAATGGTGGAGCCTTTCCAAATGGTCATGAATATGATTGCTCCCTTAAGAAGGAAAAGTCTGACTCACTACTAACAAAAAGCCAGTCTTTTGAGCCTGTAAATTGATTATAGATTAATTCAGCTTGAAAGATTAATTATATGGAAGTGTTTTGAGCAATGGTTAGTGTAACTTTTCAAACACTTCCTTGTTGTAACACCAGGCCTCAGCATTGTTCATAGGTTCTGCCAGAGAAGGTTGTATCTTTCCATATATAGCTCTTGACTCATCCTGTGTTGTAAAATCTGATTGTTTCATCCTTTCTGAGCCCTTTGTAGATACCATCAACTTGACTATGAGGCTGCTTTGAATATGGATTCAATTTTCCCTCGAGAAGGACAGTGTTATTATCTAGGACCTTAGACACATAGTGATCTCCCTTCATTTTCTGCTGAGATAGAAAAATGTTGGAATAGTCTGTGGTAATATATATTTTCAAAAACAGAACAAGCCTACCTTCTGAAGCTTGTCTCAGAGAAAAGGCTGAAGTGACCTTAAAATCACAATAAAGGCAGTCAACTTAGAGTCACTGCAGTCTTTCTCCTCTTTAGAGGGAACCATTTAGCAGTAGTTGGCAAAAGGAAGTGCTGCCCTATTTGTAGCTTGATATAGCCAAAACACTGGAAAGAGCACTGAGCATCCCAAGGGATGAGGAACATTCCTAAACCAAGGACATTATATTTGACCTTTCTAATATATAGTATAAGTATTAGCCTCAGATCAACCATTCATGATATAATATTATTCTACTACTATTAAGGAAATTTGTATTAGTACAAGGTCCTCAGTACAAGGAAAGAAAAATAAAATTAATCTAGCAAAGATATTCAGAAAAATAATATAAAATTGACAGTCGACATTGCCAGGATTAAAGGTAAAGACCATCTTTCTAAAATCTGATAAAAGAACATCTCTGGATTATACTCCCAAATAGTTTTATTTTGTATTTTTATTTCACAGTATTTTTTTATTAATTTAATTTTTGCATCTTCTTAGATTTTCCTGTTATAGTGACATTTAGAATAATCTTTACAAATGGAAAGAATGTGATTTCTGATTACAGACTCTATAATCCAAAGTTAACCACTGTTTTCAGGGGCCTTGAGCTCTTAAATTTGGTTCTTATAGATTATAGTTATTTTTAAATTGATGGAATTACTGATGGACATTTTAGAAAGATTTTCAAATTTTAATTCATTTCCATAAATATTTTCTGCTTTCTTGTAGTTGACCATGTGGGATTTTGGGTGACTTTTTCTGACCTCATGTGACTCAGGGACTTGCAATGAGAAATGACAAAGCATCCCCTAATTGTCTAATGAGCTGGCAGGGAAGATGATTCATAGGATGTACTAGAATATGCTGCTGATCTGCTCACATCTCCCCATAACCTTTCTGGCTGTGAAACATGTGATTTGTTTTCCATCTGTGCCCCAAGACTCAGGGTAAGGCATAAGTGCTCTCTCTCTTACCTGGTATCCATATGGCCAAAAACACATGGCTGCTTCATCCTTTGGTGGGTTTTTTTCTTTCCTCATCTTAGTTTCCTAACTCTAATTTTTGAAAGTGTCAGAGATTGAAGGCAGAACCAAGATGACAGATTAGGAGCAGCTACCCAGTTGGATTCTCCCAACATTCCCCTTCAAACAACTTTAAAATAATGCCTCAAATCAAATTTTGCAATGGTAGAGCCAAGAAAGGACTGGTATAAGACATTTTTCTAGCCTAAGAAAACTTAAGAAGTCTGTAGGAGAAATCTGTGACATCATGTTGGAGGCTGTCTGGAGGCTAGGAATACAACAACTATAAAAGTAGTTCTATTGGCAGAAGCAGCTTTAGGAGCTCTCAGCCAGGAGACTGTAAGAGGGTTGGACAACTGGCCATAAAGGCATTATGAGAGATCCTTTGCTATCATTGAGTAGAGCTAGCACTGATTGTCAACTCTATTGCCTATAGGGAGTTTTGGGTCACAGTTCTAGAGGAGCCCTGGCCACAATTCCAAAATAAAGAAGAGTACCAGTGCTTGGGGATGGAGGGGAACAGTGGTCTTTCCTGGGTAAAGATCAGAGGACAGAACAGGAAGGCAGGGACATCACCTCTTCCAGGATAACAACACATTGGAAACACCAAAAGCTTGCAGACTCCCAGAACTAGCTCTGAAATCAGCAACACAAAAAAATCCCAAACAAACCTAGAGCTTAGGACAGTGACTCTCTACCCCAATCTAGGCCCAACTTTAGCATAAAATGAGAAAATGATAACAACAAAGTTGACCATAAAAAAATAACTTCAAAAAAATACTATGGTGTCAAGGAAGAACAAGATATAAAAAAGGAGACACCAGTATGAAAACAGCTACCAAAAAAGACAAAGAAAAATCTTAATTGGAACCAAACTCAACAAGAAGTCTTGGAAGAGTTAAAGAAAGACATAGAAGTGATAGAGGAAAAAAAAACTTGGAAAAGAAATGAGAGTTAATCAAGAAAATCATGAAAAGAGAATTAACAACTTGGTACAAGACACACAAAGAAATACTGGTGAAAATAACACCCTAAGAAACAGATTTGGGGGTGGAGCCAAGATGGCAGAGTAGAAAGACACATATACTACGGTACTTTGCCTACAATCCACAAAATACCTGTAAAAAATGACTCTCAAGAAATTCTAGAGCAGCAGAAAACACAGAACAACAGAATGAAAGAGGTTTCCATACAAAGGTAACCTGGAAGACTGACAGGAAAGGTCTATCTCACAGGGTGCTGAGCAAGGGAGAGCCCAGCTCTGAAAAAGAAAGCTGCAAAAGTCAGTGTGGGAAGGCTTTCCCAGATGGAGAGAGGGGAATGGGACTCCCCTAGAACTGGCTGCTGGTGGTGGCAGCAGCAGATTGTGGACAGCTATCTGGAAGAAGCCTGGGTCCGTTGTCCAGGCAGCTCAGCTTAAAACCTCTGGCAGAATAGAGCACTTGATCTGAACCTCAGCTTTGAGAATGGTACTGGAGGAAGGAGGAACACTAGGACCCTCCTCTTAACAAAGGATTCAGAAGTCAAGTAACTGGCAGGGAAAATGCCCAAAAAAGAGAAAAAAAATAAGACCATAGAAGGTTACTTTCTTGGTAGATGGATGTGTCCTTCATTCTTTTCAGATGAGGAAGAACAAGGCATACTGTCAGAGGAAGTCAAGGTCTCTGACTCCAGTACCTCCAAAATGAATATGAAATGGGCTAGAAGAGCTTGAAAAGTATGTCAGCAGTCTGCTCAAAACCACTGAGAAAAATAACACCTTTAAAAAGAGACTAACTTAATTGGAAAAAGAGGTCCAAAAAGCCAAGAAGGAGAAAGAGGCTTTAAAAAGGAGAATTAGCCAAATGGAAAAGAGGTTTCAAAAGCTCACTGAACAAAATAGTTCTTTAAAAGAGAGAATTGAGTTCAGGGAAGCTAATGACTATGAGATAAACAAAGAAGTTAGAAAAAAAACCAAAAGTCTGAAAAAATG
>JAQQSK010010937.1:0-12480 GCA_028658325.1 Potorous gilbertii | reverse complement strand
GAGAGAATTATTTTCTTCAGTGAGCTTTTGCACCTCTTTTTCCACTTGGCTAATTCTGCTTTTTAAAGCATTCTTCTCCTCATTGACTTTTTGAACCTCTTTTGCCAATTGAGTTAGCCTATTTTTCAAGGTGTTATTTCCTTCAGCATTTTTTTGGGTCTCCTTTATTAAGATATTGACCCGTTTTTCATGCTTTTCTTGTATCTCTCTCATTTCTTTTCCCAGTTTTTCCTCCACCTGTCTAACTTGATTTTCAAAATCCTTTTTGAGCTCTTCCATGGCCTGAGCCCATTGGATATCCATTTCAGATGTTTGGGATACAGAGGCCTTGGCTCTTATATCTTTACCTGATGGTAAGAAGTTTTCTTCCTCATCAGAGAGAAAGGTTGGAATCATTTGGTCCCCAAAAAAGTAACCTTCTATGATCTTATTTTTTTCCCTTTTCTGGGCATTTTCCCAGCCAGTTACTTGACTTCTGAGAGTCCTCTGCACCCCCACCTACGTCTGCCCAGCTAGTGCTTGGGGTCTGAGATTCAAATGCTGCTCCCCAGCCTCAGCGCTTTCGGCGGCCACTCGGCCGCCATTCAGGGTAAGATTAAATCAGGTTCTCAGGTGGGGGCAGGGCTACCTCCCAGGCTCAGTTCCCTCAGGGGGTTTATGCAGAGACCTTCTGTAATGGAGCTTCTGCCAAGCTCCTGCCTGCTCTGGGAGCCTCTGGCTGCCTGCTGCCTCTGCTGCTGTCTCCCGAGGGGACCCAAGTCATGGAGACACCCCTCTCCCCTCTCAGCCCGTCCAGACGTCTCTCTCACTGACCTGTGCGTCTGTGGGTGGAGGGACCTTCGTGGCCACTGGAGATTCCATCCCTGAAGCTTGCTTGGATCTGTTCACTCCTCTCAGTGCCATGCGGCCAGGGCAGGGCAAGGCTCCGCTCTCGTCGGGTGCGTGATGGACCTTTGGGTTCGGTTTTTCAGGGCTCTCTGGAATGGAAATCTCCTTCACTGTGTTGCTGCATGGCTTCTACTGTTCCAGAATTTATTGGGAGTTCTTTATAGAGGAAATCCATGGGCTGTGGGTTTGGAGCTAGCATATGTGAGTCTTTCTACTCCACCATCTTGACTCTGCCCCAACACATACTTTCCACCAGAAGTAAGGAAGGACATATTTCTTCACAGGTGCTCTTTGAGAGAACAGAAGGGATAAAACCACACCTTTCCTAGGAGTCAAGAACATTATCAACTTTGGTTGGTTTGGATTGCTTGCTTTGAGCAATAAATTTTCTTCTATTTCTTACTTTAAGAAAGAGTTTTGCATGAGGAGAACTGAAGTAGATTCCCAGGTGTTAGAGAATAATAGGGGAAGTGGTGATGGTTAAGGAGGGTCTGTCACTTGGAAAACAACGGTATCTGAGGACTGTGAATATATGGGGAAGGGAGAGGATCCCAAACCAAATATTTGTAAAGCCAAAGGAGAGTTGCTGCTACAACCAAGGTCAATGCTCTCCTGTTGGACATGCTTCTCTTTCTTCACCGAGAAAAGATATTTAATTTTTTTTTTGATAGGAGCAGGAAACAATTCCTTTCTCTCATTTCCTTAGTGGAACTAAGGCACAGACAAAAGAATGAGAAAGGGGAAAGAGAGCTGGAGGAGAGGCAGGAAGTGGGTAAAGATAAAGAGGGGGAAAGAAGGAGAGAGCATCAAAACAGCCAGAATTCGTAAAGCACCATCAATTCAATTAGGCTGACATTTGTTTAAGTACTTGGTGTGTAATGTCTTTAAATTTTAACTGTAGGTGTTATTAATGTCCTACTTTTGTCCAAGGACCAATGAGTTGATACGTTATTGAAGGAAATGAACTCTACTCATAGGATATTAGTCCTGAAAATGAAAGCAGAAGACAAAAATCAAACAAAAAAAAAACCATTTAGTTCACAAGCTCATCTCAGAGGGGAAAATAAAAGGGTGAGCAGACTGATCATGTGCCCATAGGCTAGAAGAAATAGCATTTCATGGAACAGTCGGCCTACTTGCCTTGAAGTGCTCATGAGAAGTGTTAAGCAGCCAGACAACCATGAAGATAATTGCAGTTTATGCAATAACAATTGATACTGACGATAAAAAAGTAAAGAAATTCTAGGAAGAACTTGACCTGATCCTCCAAACTAAGTCAAGTATATCTTCATACTCTGTTTCTTTGATACAAAGGTGGACACAAGGCAAAAAACGATGTGGATCAAGAGGTGAAAGTGACCAAAGAGTTAAAGGCTATTCAGAGCCTCCACACCTATGGTTCATGAATACTTTCTCTGCGAGTCACTTAAGATCCAGTATTTGTGTGTTTTCAGTTCATCATCTGGTTATACCACAGGTCAAAATCAACATAGTACTGTAGAAAAATGAAAATGAAGACACAGTACATTATCACAGCAACTCCACCCCATATCTGTTTAAACAACTTCTTGGCTCTGAAAAATACTAAATAGTAAAAAAAGATATTGTATCACCATTTCTTAAAGAAGTCTAATTAATGCCACACAACCTCAGCACTGAGGAGGCTGAAAGAGTCCTAAAAATGCTCCAGATGGCAAACATTTGACAGCTGGGTGGAGCAGTGGATAGAGCATTGGATCTGGGGTCAGGAAGACCTAAGTTCAAACACTGCCACAGACACTTGTTAGTTGTATGACTCCAGGCAAATCACTTCAGTTTGCCTCAGTTTCCTCAGTGTAAAATGGGAATAAAATAGCATCTATCTCCCAAGGTTTTTATGAGAATAAAATGAGATATGTATTTAGCACACTGTCTGGCACATAGTAAACTCTTAATAAATTCCTTACTTTTTTGGTCTTTTTCCTTTTCTACCTCCTTCTCCCTCCATTCTTCCTTTTCTCTCTTTCTCTCCTTCTCTCTTCATTTCTATTCTTCCTTCCTTGCCTCCCTCCTTCTTTCCTTCCTTCTCTTCCTTCCTTCCTATCCTATTCTTTCTTTATTGCCTCATCTTTCCTTCTCTCCATCCCTTCCTCTCTTCCTTTCCTCCTTCCTTCTCTCATTCCTTCCTCCCTCCCTTCTCCTTTCCTTCCCTTTTCTCTTCCCTCCCTGATTTCTTTTCTTTCTTCCTTCCTTCTTCCCTTCTTGCTTCACAAATTGAGAGACATGACAGTCAAAGGCAGTAAGAATTTAGAGGAAAAGCTCATTTGTAAAAATTACAGAGGAGGATGACAGAAAATTATAACCAGTATACCTAACAAGCCAGTGAAATGCAACTGAAGGGAAAAAGATTCCAAAGAGAGCTTGGCATGAGATCCAACTTTGCCAGCATACCCCAACAGCATTTGAAATTCAAAGTAAAGCAACAAAGAGACATGAAATAGGATAGACTTGCTGGCATTTATAAGATCCTGGGATTTTGTGTTGGGAGGATATGTGATGCAAAGGAATGTGTACTAGATTTGTAATCAGAGAAGCTGGGTTTGAATTCTTGCTCTACTGTTTACTGTATCTGATGATCTTGAGCAAGTCATTAAACTCCTTGGGCCTCAGTTTCCTCATCTGTAAAATGAAGGAGGAAAGAAATAATCATTTATTTATTTTTTTAATCTCTTCAATTCTTTTTTTTAATTTTTAAAATTATTTTACTTGTTTTCAGTGTTCTACAATCACTTCCATGTATCTTAGATTTTTCCCCTCCCTCCTCCTCCTCCCCCCTCACTCCCTACTCCCTCCCCAAGATGGTGTACCATCTTATATAGGTTCTACACATACATTCCTATTAAATACATTTTCACCTTAGTCATGTTGAATAGAAGAATTAAAATGAATGGGAGAAATCATAAAACAAAGCATAATACAAAAGAAAATGGTCTGCTTCATTCTGTGATTGAAGGGAATGAGCATTTATAGAAAAGCTACTATGTGCCATGTGCTTTTTACAAAACAAATATCATCTCAGTTGATCCTCACAATAACCCTGAAAGGAAGGTGCTCATATTTAACAGAATAGGAAACTGAGGTAAACAGAGGTTAACTGACTTACCCACGGTCACACAGCTAGCAAATATTTGAGACCAGATTTAACAGCTTTTCTGTCTCCAGGCGAAGTGCTTTGTCCAATGTGCCACTGGTTTGTTGTTGTGAGATAGATTTGATGACCAGTTCTAACTCTATGATGCTAAAACCAGCCTTAGATGTCACCCTTTCCAATTCCGCCACTTTGTAGAAGAGGAAAGGAAGCCTACAAAGCTTTTCAGTGACTTACAATCACACTAATAAGCTACCAAACTAGGATTCAAGTCCTAATCCCAGGG
The DNA here is from genome assembly GCA_028658325.1 of Potorous gilbertii. Taxonomy (NCBI): domain Eukaryota; kingdom Metazoa; phylum Chordata; class Mammalia; order Diprotodontia; family Potoroidae; genus Potorous; species Potorous gilbertii. The sequence goes on along the minus strand of JAQQSK010010937.1, from coordinate 8,179 downwards.
CTCTTTTCACCAGCCCATGCTTCCATTCACATTTCTCAAGTGACTTATTCTCACCAGCAACGATAATGATGCCACTTCATTTATACTCTGCCACTACATCAGTATCTGAGGTGAGGAAAAAATGATGATATTTAAGAAGAGTCAGGAAGAGTGACGGGTCCTGGCCAAAGAGGATCACAGGGGCACTGATCAAGAGTTGGAAGAGACCTCGTTTATGGGTAAGAAAATTGAGGCCCAGGGGGCTCAAATAACTTGCCCTGTGTCACACAAGCAGTATTTTTCCAGAGATAAGATTTCCACCTCAGGAGCCAGGGCTCTTTCTCCATAACTATGCTGCCTACATGCAGAAAAAAATATATCTGTGCTGGAGATAACTCTGTTCTAAGGTTATGTTCATCCTTCATTTTCAAAGAAGACCGTGACATCAGAGAAATGATGACATGACTTGCACTTGACTTTGTTTTGAGTGACTCTAAGGTAGTCAGAGGTGAATGCTCAGGATGTATCTAAGAGGGGGAAACTTTCAAAAGAATGGAAAAGAAACAGACATTATTGCTGACCCCAAAAATGTGACTGAGAAGACACCAGCAATCACTAACCAATATGCCTCCTCTCACATCTCTCAAACATTATTAGGAAAATAGCCTGTATAGGCATCAAAAGTGCCCTTGATGACTGGAGTACGAGAACAGACTCTTTGTTTGATTCATTGTCAGAGGCAGTCACTGTATCAGATTTTTTGCTTCATTGGTTTCTATGTCATTAAGGAGGGTTTAATCTGGACAGGGGAGTTGTTGAAATGACTGATATAAAGACAAGACATTAATAAATTTTTCTTTTCTTTTTTTCTTTCTTTTTTTAAAGAGAGTATCCTTGATGAAAGGAGTAGGCAGGCTTTTAGAGTCAATTTTCTACAGCATCTTCAGAGTTACACAGTTGACTGAAAGTAATATGAGGTCCTGCTGTGTTTATTGTTTGTTGATTACCAAGAAATAAAAAAGTATTTGCCTCAGTAGAGCAAAATGCAGCCTTAAAATGATTATTCTCAGATAAGGTGTCTCTCATGCCTGTGTTCAGGTCATAAGAGAGTCTTTGGCAGATGCAACCACAGAAAGAGCTTTGCTCAGCAGTCTGCTATGTCTCCATATTAAGTCAGGCAGAAAGCAAGGAAGCACATTCTTCACAGGCTCTGCCATTATCCTGGAAGAGGAAATGCACGAAGTCCAAATGGAGGATAGGGTTGCCTATTGATGATGAAGCTGTCTGGATGTTCTCATCTCAAGATGATTGCACACAGCGACTTCTTAATGAGACCCTTTCTCAGGTCATGTGAAAGATAATGGGTTAGCCATTTATAGAGGAAAAACAATGGATGAAGACTGTGTGTGTCTATGTCATAACTAACACATATATGTGTATATATACATAATCCTATGAGGCTTGCACGGCATTTTATATATATTGACTCATCTGATCCTCACAAAAAAGTGTGATAGTGTTATTTTTTAAAAAATTTTAAATATAATCACATGATATAATATTTGTAAAGTGTTTATCACAGTACCTGTTACATAATAAATGCTAATTCCCTTCCTCATTTTACAGATGAGTTCATTGAGGCCGAAGTGAGTTTAAGTGACTTGTCCAAGGTTGTATAGCTAAGCAAGTGTCTGAGGCAAGGTATAAATACAGATTTTCTTGACTCCAAGTCCAACACCCTTTCCACTGTGCCACCTAGCTGTCTCCTGCTATGAGCTCTATATTATATAGATTATTTAAATTTGGCTTAAAGGTAATTGTTAGTCCATAAGTAACCATCTTGGACAGAGACTGCAATAGGTTAACCCATCAATAAATCAACAAGAACTTATTAAGCACCTTACGCACTATCGTAGGTAATGGAGAAACAATGGCAAAGAAAAAAGAAAAAGAAATAATCTCTGCACTTAAGGAGCTTACATTCCATCTGAACTAATACGCCTGGACTCACATATTGTGGAAATTATGCAGTATTTTCAATTATCTCAAACCCTTCCACTGCAGAAAAAGTTACTCTTTTCACTGCCAATATTTTTTCCTCTGTCCCTGACTTTCCTACACCTTTGGTGTCCTGGTACTGCTGTCTCTGGATCCAGAAGAGAGGTTGATGCTCAGTTTCATTCTTGCCTGAGGATCACATGTCAATCAAATGTAAAATCTATATGGAAAAAGACCAGCTTATTTCAGTCATAACTTGGGCACTTCTAATGACTGGTCAGCCAGAAATGCTGCCATTCTTCCTTATTTCTTACAAAAAAAACTATGGTATTGCTCAGCAAAGTTGCTGATTAAACAATGTGTTTTTGCCATTTTGCCTGTCAGGATTTTCTCATTTGGAAGGTATTAGAGGGCATGTTTGCTGCATTCTAGCTGCCCTAGACTATTTACTCTTCCCTTATCTATTAGGTATTGTAGGGGACAGAGACTTGGAGACAAGAAGATTGATAATTTGCCAGGTATGAAATTCCCTTTCATGTGTGAGTTGAAGTAGATAACCTCTAAGATCTTTTCCCATTCTGGGCTTGTATATCTGGGGTCTTTCACCCTTCCTCTCTAAGCCCGAAGTTCTCCCTTCTTTAGTAAGGAGTCTGCCAACTTCACCCTTATTATAGGTCAATTCTCACTCTAATACTTGACTCATTCCCATTTTTAAATTTATCTTCTTGAGCCCTATGGTAATCTGTGGATACGGTTGTACATTTTCTCATTAATACAAATTCAATGCAACAATCAACCATGCTCCAGGCTACAACCCCCCAGTTAATCAAATATTATTTAATATTCTAGAGCAACCTCTTTTCCCAATAGTAGTTATTCAAAGCTATTAAATCCATGAATCTTCTAAAATTAAATAACTATTACAGTTAATAAACATACAATTTATTAACACTAAAATCAATAACAAAGACATAAATGCTAATTTACAACATTTTAGTAGGGAGCATTGTCATGGAAGCAACTGACATGCACTTGAGCCAACTTTGGGAGATAGTGCAGGAGAGAAGGGCCTGGCATGCTATGGTCCATGGGGTCTTGCAGAGTTGGAAATGATTGAATGACTGAATGACAGAAAGTTGTCAAAATGGTCATAATCAGAGTCACCTCAGGTTCTCACTGTAAAAGCTGATGATTTCACTTCTGAAAACACAATTCTACGCTATTTAATTGACTTATCATAACAAAGTCTTCTTACAAGAATTCTCTTCATGCTCTTTGCAAGATAACGGTTCCTAAAGAAAGAAGATATCTCTATTTTTTCTGTCTTCGTATTTTACTCTCATAGATCATCATTGACAGAGTTAAGCTTATATCTTCTCTCCCTTATTACACAGTGAGAAATATCTCATAGAATGGCAGTTCCAACTGCAGCTCCCTTTTCCCTCCTTTTTCTTAAAATGATAGTAGCAGTTTCATTAAAGAGTAATGTCTCCATCAGAAAAAGGTTAAGATTTTAACATTTCAGCTATTTTATGCAATAGAAAAATAAAATGTGAGTGAATTTTTTTAAAGATATTAATAATTTCTATAGTGCCTTTGGAACAAGGGTTACACTTCATAGTACTTTGTCTGGACCTCTCCTTGGCACTTACTGCTTCAGTAGGTATCATAGCTATTTGTTTACATGCTTTTATTAGGTTGTAAGCTCCTTGAGGGTAGAACTGATATTAAATCTATCATGGCATCACCATTGCCCAAGGAAATGCCTTGAACATTACATCTACTTACTGTATAATTGTTGAACTGAATTAAATTTCATGACAAGTCTGACTTCTCCTGTGTACTTAATAATTCTAATTTATGCTGTAGTTATTTGTGTATGCCCCATTTCCCTACTACAATCTAAGCACCATGCAATCAGGTCTTCTTTTTCGTCTTTACATCCCCAGTACCTAGTTAAAATTTTAAATGTCATATCTTAAAGGGTAGAGATGGAATCAGACTCTTTTTATTTTTCTATATATAATTTATTTATTTTCAGTATTCAACATTCACTTCCACAAGATTTTGAGTTCCAAATTTTCTTCCAATCTCTCCCCTCCCCTCACCCCAGGACAGTATGTACCCCAACCACCCCAACCACCCCCTTTTCCAATCTTCCCTCCCTTCTATCACTCCCCTTTTTTCATTCCCCCATTTCTATACCCCAATGCCTGTACAATTTGTTTCCCAGTTGCATGCAGAAACAATTTTTAACATTCATTTTTAAAGCTTTGAGTTCCACATTCTTCCCCTTCTTCCCTTCCCACCCACCCTCATTGAGAAAGCAAGCAATTTCATATAGGTCATGCATGTGTAGCAGCCATGTTGTGAAAGACCAACCACATTTCCCTCTATCCTGTGCTGCCCTCCATTTATTCCATTCTATCCCTTGACCTGTCCCCCCACAATACTATTTGCTCCTGATTATCCCTTCCTCCAATCTGTCACACCTTCTATTATCCTCCCCCTCCTATCCCCTTCCCCACTGTCTTCCTGTAGAGTAAGATAGATTTCCATATCCAATTTCATTCCCATATCCAAATCCAATGAGAGTAAGGCTCACTTATTCCCCCCCACCTCTCCCTTCTTCCCATCCATTGTAAAAGCTCTTTCTTGACTCTTTTATGTGAAATGCTTTACTATATTCTACTTCTCCCTTTATGTATATATATATATATATATATATGTATATATATATATATATATATATATATATATATATATATATATATTCCCTCTAACTACCCTAATAGTGAGAAAGGTTCATAAGTTATAAATATCATCTTTCCATGTAGGAATGTAAACAGTTCAACTTTAGTAAGTCCCTTATGGCTTCTCTTTCCTGTTTACCTTTCCATGTTTCTCTTGATTCTTGTATTTGAAAGTTAAATTTTCTATTCAGCTCTCATCTTTCCAATAAGAAAGCTTGGAAGTTTTCTATTTCATTGAAATTCCTTTTTTTTCCCTGAAGTATTATACTCAGTTTTGCTAGATAGGTGATTCTTGGTTTTGATCCTAGCTCCTTTGACCTCTGGAATGTCATATTCCAAGCCCTCTGATCCTTTAGTGTAGAAGCTGCTAAATCCTGTGTTATTCTGATTGTGTTTCCACAATACTTGAATTATTTCTTTCTGGTGGCTTGTAAAATTTTCTCCTTAACCTGGGACCTTTGGAATTTGGCTACAATATTCCTAGGAGTTTTCCTTTGGGAATCTCTTTCAGGAGGTGATTGGTAGGTTCTTTCAATTTTTAAAAAAGAGAAGAAAATATAGCCTTTTTGAAAAAACTGGATTGTTGTTCTTTTAATAGAATAAAACAGGACCTTCAACTCAATAAGCTTGTTGTTTATCCTTCATTCTTGAAGAGGATCTTAAAGAGAGGACCTTCACTCCTTCAGGAGAGTGATGTCTTGACTTGAAAATGAATTAGATTTAAGCGAGGCAAGGCTGTGCAAAGTCATCAGTCTCACGCCCTCCTTCAGAGTTATTTGAGGCCAGTGGCAGGACATAGATCAGGAAGACCGGTGAGCCTAGCTGACTGTGCCCGTGTTGGGGACCAGATTCAACAAACATTTGAATAGATGCTTAATAAATGTTTGTTGAATGGAATCAAATATTTGTTGAATTCTGTTTCACCTCTACCTTTGATAGCTGCCATTTAACATTTTAACTATTAATATTTTAGTAACTAATCCTTTGCAATATCCCTGACAAATGGTTATCTAGGCTCAGCTTCAAGGTTCCCAATAACAGAGAACTCATTATTTCCTGAGGTAAGCCATGCTGTGTTTGATCAGCCCTAATTGTTAAGAAGTGTATTTTTATGAGTCAAAATTTGCATTCATATAACTTCATTTACTCATTCAACAAATCCAGGACACTTGCCAGGCACTGCCAGGGAATACAAAATGGTGCAAGAAGTTGATAATATAGTGAGTGCAAGAGCAGGGAAAGGAGGAAAAAATGAGAGAAGGTGGCCACCATGTCTAGGGGAAGATGAACTTTGCTTCCAAATTGAAATCCCACTGGGTTTGATCAAGTGAGATAATTATAAAGTGCTACCACAGTGTCTGGCACATAGTAAGTGCTTGAGAAATATTTTTCTTTCCCCCTCCACCACCATCTCCAGTGAAATCAAGCAACAGATAAAAGCTCTTTGCCATTACCTCTCCTTTTAAATTCCTTCTTGTTTGGTTTCCAAAGGTCTCTTCAATGCAGGAGAGCTCAGAACAGATACATTGGGGGAAAGGCATATGATCTCTAAAAATCTAGGCATCTGGGGCCAATGAAAAAAGATGAGAAGAGGAGGAGAGATATCGGGGAGTGTGAGTGGGGTTGACACACAGACTGGTTGGTTGATTGGTTATAGGGCAGTAAAGGAGATCTAGGAAACTGCCCAACTTGAAACACAAAAGCTATTTTCCCCCTCCTTCATAGTAGCAACATTTCCCTCCTGATCACCTGTTCTTAGAATGGCTGCCCTGTTTATTTAATCAACCCCTAATCTTCTGAATGAGAAGGAAAATAAGGGCAAGGGAGAAAAAAGCAATTAGTCAAACTATAACTTTTGGATATAAAAGAAATCACAAGCCTGGTAGTTCAGCAGTTAATGGAATTGGTGCCAGCCTCCCCTTCCAACTTTATCTCATTACTACCTTCTATTCCCTCAAAGAGGACAGCTCCCTGCCCTTTCAAACCCACTCTGCCCTCCACAGTCTTGAATGGTTTTGATCATGTTGTGCCCTATGCCTGGAATGTCTTCCATCCATCTCTTTGTTGAATTCCTATCCATCTTTTAATGGTCCACTTAAATGTCATTGCTTCCATGAAATCTTGTTTGACTCTTTATGAGTCAACAACCTTCCACCTCAGACTTTTCATAACACTTCCTTTTGTATCTTGCTAATGTATTTATGATGCAATCTTATGCATTGTGGCTGTCTGTGTTGATGTCTTATCTATCCACTAGACTGTAAATATCCTGAGGGCAGAGAGTATTTCCTTTTGTATTTCCACTAGTGCCTGGCACAGTATTCTTCACATATTAAATGCTTAACAAATATTTGTTGAATGAATAAATGAAGCAAAAAGTATAAAGAGAGCTGTAAAATGTAAGTAGCTAGAGATGAAACCAGTAGGTAGCCCGGATGCCTGACAGTGACTATACAGACAGGCCCTCTGAAGTCAATGGACTGGGGCATGGTCTACCTAGCCACAAGGGAGCCTAACTATTGCCACAAACATACATGGCTATTGTACATATGTGTTTAGGGGGAGGAGGTAAGAGATAGAAAAAGGAAGGAGAGTCATCAGCTAGACCTCCCAACAACTGAGTCTAATTTAGGTTATTTGCTTGGGCTGGGGGGATGTGGATCTAGTTCTCATAGGGCTCAGGTTAATCATTCTCTTCCAGACCCCCATCTTGTGTCCATCTCCCCCTCCTCTTTTGGCTCTACATTCTTGCTTGGACTCTATCTCTTATAGGGACAGTGGTAACCATTCTCCCCTGAAATTATATTTCCTGGCTCTACCCAATTCTCATGACTCTTTTCCTTCCTCACTAAGGTTCCAGGCTCTCTGATATAAATAACCTGAACCGGAAGTCACAGAGGGAAGGCTGGTAGGGACTATTCCTTCTCTGCAGCACTCAGAAGCAATGTATTACTGAAAGCCTGAGGAGTGAGGTGAACCCAACCACATTTGCTTAGCTAGCTGGATCAGTTCAGTCTAACAAAGCAGGAGCTCAGGGTGATAAGGGAATGCATTAAGCAGAAAGGAATAGGAGATGTTGGGAGAATATTGGGTACATTAATTTAAAAATAAATGAAAGGCAAAATAATGTGCAGATTAATCTTGCTCCCTCTTTATTGACTGACTGTTCCAATAGTGAGGTATTTTTTGTAATAGGATTGTACTGTTGATTCAAAGGAAAGTCACATGGTAGGATTTTCCCAGGGTCCCCTAGTAGCATCCTTGTCTGCATGGGCCCTCAGAGACTAGGCTAAGGAAACATTTTCTACTCAGAGGGGATAGGGGAAAAGGGAGGGAGGGAGGGGGGAGGGAGGGGAGAAAAAAAGAGAGGGAAGGGAGATACAGGGATAAGGGGAAGGAAAGAAAAGGGAGGAAAGAGGAAGAGAGAAGGAAAGAGAAAAGGGTAGAAA
>JAQQSK010010936.1:0-12480 GCA_028658325.1 Potorous gilbertii | reverse complement strand
AAGAAGAACTGAAGGGGTTACAAGCAGAAGAAAGTTTAAGAAGCCCTGACTAGATGACTGCTGAGGAAATTATTTGAATTTGTGAAGTTCCATTATATTCATATTTTTAGCTTTTACCACTTGTTGGAATAACATGCCATTCAAATAAGAACTATCTGTCCTAAAAACTACCTCATTTAAACTTCAAGGGGTTCCACATAGTCTAATACTCTGGGATTTGTTGAACAGGTACTCACCCTTCAGAATCTTAACAATTTTTATGTCTTAGCTTTTGCACTGACAAACTAAAGAAATGTGTTTTATCTGTGTCAGTTCTCTAATAATGCTAAAATATTTTCCCCAATTGCAATGTGATTCGATTTTAACTTTGAAAATTGCATTCAGTGTGGAATCTTCCAAAATCTTTTCAAAACTTTTAAATCAATCATTACTACAAGTTCTCCTTCGTTCCATATCCTTATTTAGCCCTTTCAGAAACCATATTGCTTCTCCCTCATGGTTGGTGATTATTTTTTATAGTATTTTATTTTTTTCAATTATACATAAAGACAATTTTGAACATCCATTTTTACAAAATTTTGAGTTCCAAATTTTTCTCTCTCCCCTTGCCTTTTCCTAAAATGGTAAGCAATGATATATATGTGCAATCTTGTAAAATATTTCCATATCAGTTGTGTTGTGAAAGAAGAAACAGACCAAAAGGGGAAAAAACACAAGAAAAATGTATTAAAAGTAGTATGATTTGATCTGAATTTAGAGTCCATCAGTTCTTCTCTGGATATGGATAGCATTTTCCATCATGAGTCCTTTGTAACTATCTTGGATCATTGTATTGCTGAGAAGACCTAAGTCATTCTTTGTTGATTATGACATGTCACTGCTACTGTGTCCTGGTTATGTTCATTTGACTTTGCATAAGTACATATAAGTTCTTTCCAAGTTTTTCTGAAGTCTGCCCGTTCATCATTTCTTATTTTACAATAGAATTCCATTACATTCATTACATTCATAAACCACAGTGTGTTCAGCCATTCCCCAGTGGATGGGCATTCCCCTCAATTTCCAATTTTTTTTTGCCACCACAAGAGCTGCCATGAATATTTTTGTGTATGTAGACCCTTTCCCCTTTTTATGATCACTTTGGGAGACAGACCTTGTAGTGGTATTGTGGATCAAAAGGCATGCAGTTTGGATGCTCTTTGGGCATAGTTCCAGATTGCTCTCCAAAATGCTTGGACAAGTTCATAACTCCACCAATAGTGAATTAGTGTCCCAATTTTCCTTTCTAGCACTTATTATTTTCCTTTTCTGCCATATTAGCCAATCTGACTGATATGAGATGGTATCTCAGAGTTGTTTTAATTTGTACTTCTCTAAATTAAAAGTAATTTAGAGCATTTCTTCACATGACTATAGATAGCTTTCATTTCTTCACCTGAAAATTGCCTGTTCATATCCTTTAAACATTTATCAATTAGGAAATGACTTTTTCCTTATAAATTTGATTCAGTTCTCTATGTATTAGAGATATGAGATCAGAGATATTTGCTAAAAATATTGTTTTCCAGTTTTCTACTTTCCTTCTAATCTTGGTTGCACTGGTTTCGTTTGTACAAAAACTTTTTAATTTTATATAATCAAAATTATCTATTTTACATTTTGTAATGCTCTCTATTACCTGTATAGTTATAAATTCTTCCCTTCTTCATAGATATGCCAGGTAAACTATTCTTTATTCTCCTAATTTGCTTATGTTATCATAACCCTTAGTTATCATAGACCCTTTATGTCTAAATCATGTACTCATTTTGACCTCATCTTAGAATATGTTGTAAGATGCTGGTTTATACTTAGTTTCTGCCATGTTGTTTTCCAGTTTTCCCAGCAGTTTTTGTCAGATAATGAGTTCTTTGTCTGTTGATTCTTTATCCTTTACTGATGGTCCCCTTGACTACCAGGTCTCTCTCCTAGAAAGGAAACTGAATTTACTGGCTATAAGTAGTTTGGGGGCTTTTTCTATCTCCTCATTTGGATAACTTTTTGCATTAGTTACATTTCTCATGAAAATGGTAGTACTGAGCAATGTCTTTATATTCCTCAATTTTAGGGAGTCGGCAGCTTATTTCAACATGTTGAAATGGAAATGTTAAATGCATTTAGTACCTTCTCATCTTTATCCTTTCTTCTAATTTGGTATTAATTTAACCTATGCTCTAAACCTGTTGATGATCTATAACTTCACAAAGACAGTAAATGCTAAAATGACTACTCTATCATTGTATCAGAGGAGCAGATTTGGAGCCAGAAGAGATTGCAGAGGTTATCTAGTCTAACATTTTGCAGACTGAGATTCAGGAAAGTAAAATGACTTGCCCAAGGTCACAAAGTGATAAGGGCAAGATTTAAACTCCAATCTTATGACTCCAAAGTTAGTGCTCTTTACATAGTAGAACATTGCCTCTCCAGAGTGGACCAACAGAGACCATGCCTTGAAGGAGCTAAACCACATGGCCTTCCAATCTTTGGAACCAGGAAGCCTTATTTTCACTTTTCACATTTTCTATTGTACAGCCTCAGAGCATACCCTTCTCCCTTTTTCTTTCTTTTGCTGTGAGAACTGTAATCAAATCAACACTATCATTGCCTCTGGAAAGGCCATATTAATTAACTGCCCTATTGTACTTCCTTCCCTGGCTACCAATCCACTGTATGTATTGTCTTCATTAGAGTGTGAGCTCCAAATACATAGGACTCATAATGAAGCAAGCTACTCACCACTTGATAGAGAGATGATGGACTTGGAGGGCACACTGAAAAATATATACCGTTAGGACATGGTCAATGTGGGAATTTACTTTGCTTGACTATATGTTTGTAATGGCATTTTGATTTTCTTGCTTTCTCAACTGGGGAGTGGGTGGGGAAAGGAAAGGAATGGGAAGGAGAGAATTCAGATCTTCAAATAAATAAAACTGAATTTGAAAAATATTTAAAGAATATAATCTTCTTAACAGCAGAAACTCTCACTTTTGTACCTGTATCCCCAGAACTTAGCATAGTGTTTAGCAAGTATTTAATACATGCACTTTATTCATTCATTCACAGAAATTATTTCCTTTCCTTTGAGATGCTGCTACACTAAGAGAAGCCTAGCTTCCAAGAATGAAGAGGTGTTAGTCTTGCTAAATTCCTTTCTAGTTAGACCTTCCTCTGGAGTATGTGCCAATTTCAGAGAGTCACACTTTGGGAAGGCCAGTCTAGAGAACATCTAGAGAAGAACAGGCAGGATGATGAAGAACAATTAATCTGTGTCATATGAAGACTGGGTGCAGGTATTTTGGACTTTTGGTACAGAAAAGCGAAGTCTGTGGGGAGCATAACTGTACATGTTTAAAAGTTAAGTTTAACTGTCATGGTGGTGGTTCACAATGTATTTTTTATATGGTAGGGGTTTACAATTATTACAATTATTCTCTTAGGTTCATGGGGGAAAACTAGTTGCAATGGGTAGAATCTGCAAAAAGACAAATTTAGGTTTGATTAAAGGAAAAAATTTCTGACAGAACTATACAAAAACAGAAAGAGTTGCCACTAGAGGTATGTGTACCCCCTCACTGAAAGTCTTTCAGCAGAGCCTGAGTGCCTGTTTGCTAGATAAGTTGTGGTGGAGATTTTAGGGGGATAGGTGTTGAAGTAGATGGCTGCTAAAGGCATGATTCCTTTTTGCTAGTGGTTCCAGGAGATCATAAATTTAGAGCTGGAAGGAACCTTAGAGATTATCTTGTCCAATCCCTTTGTTTTTAGATGAGAAAACAGAGTCCAGAGAGATTAACCCTAAGTCTCAGAGCTGATGGATATCAACAATCAGATTTGAACCCAAGTCTTCTCTGGACCAAGTCCAGCACTTTATTCACTATTCTTATTGCCATTAAGCAAAAACAGTGCATTAAAAATATCAAGAATTAAATAAATGTTTATAAACAGTCTAAGGTTTACTTCACAGGATTGTAGATTTAGAGCTAGAAGGTCATCTAGTATAGGAATTCTTCAACCGTGGTTCATGGTCTCCCAGGAGATTTATGGATAGATTTCAGAGAGTTAGTGAACTTGGATGGAAAACATATATCTTTATTTTCACTAGCCTCTAACTAAAATTTAGCATTTCCTTTATTTTAAAACATTCATAGAAGGGTTCCAGGCTGAAAAGGGGGTCTATGATACAAAAAAGTTAAGAAATTTTAATCTAGTACAACACTAGTTTTACAGATAAAGGAATTGAGGCTAAGAGAAGTAAAGTAATTTGCCCCTGGGGCAGGTGATAGAACTAAGATTCAGTTCCAGTTCCTCTAGCTAAATACAGTATTTTTCATAGTATATGAAACTACTTCTCCCCCTTATTCCAACATCATTTGGCTAACAGAAAGAATTTGAAGGAAAGGATTAAAAACTACTAAAAGCCAGAACTGAGGAAGTACCTAATTTAGAAAATAAACTTAGCAAGAGTGAATTAGATAGAAGTACTAACTCCTTGACTATAACTATACTACTCTAAAACAATATGAATATAATTTTATTTTATGGACTACATGTTCTAATTATAAGTGATAGTGGGAAATTGTAATGTGATAGAACTAGTAGAACTTTATAAAGCTTCAACTTGCTAATTTTGTACCTGCAGATAACCAAAAATTTAAATCAAAATTTTGTAGAAAAACTGAATCTCAGTTTCCTTATCTGGAAAACTAGGAAATTCAACCAAATGATATCTAAATTCCTTTACATTTCTAATATACTATGCTCCCATAATTTTGTAAGTAAGATTTGGAGTCTGAGAGAATGATGATATTGGTATTACTGGCAGCAATAGGGTCAAGATGATGTCAATTTTTTGTTTTGTTTTGTGTAGGAGGGGGACAGTGAAAACAAGCTTGGTTTCCAGTTTTTGACAATGCAGCAAATAGATTGTTTTTCGTATTCTTTAGAAAGAAGAATATCTAAATCAGTAGGAATTAACAAGTGAGACATGGATTTTAATCATTACAGGTACCAAGATGCTAATTTTCTCAAATAGCAATCATGTACAAATCATGTACAGTTTGACAACTGAAACTGCAACATGAACTTTCTTACTTATCCCAACAACGTAGACTTTTTTAAAAAGCCATTCATTCATTATACAGTGTACCATCCAGAGGCTTAAAAATCTATTTCTGTCAAATAAAAAGTAAGCATCATATGGCATAATATTTATTGCCTTTTTATTACAATCAGGTATTCCATTCCATCAGAAACATCTGTAATCACAAAGTGTCTCACAGGAATAAAAATAACAATGACATTACATAAACATGCCAATATCTTCCACAAATCTGTAAATCTGATTTGAGTTTTTGTATAACTTGTGATTACTGGTTTCTACATCTTTTTTATTTCTAGAAATACTGTATTTCACATTGACAAAAAAGGCTTTACTAAAATTATAATGACCTGTGTTAACATGCATTTTGATTGTCACATAAAAATTTGCTTTGTTTAAGAAATCAAAACAGCAAGGAAGTAGAGGAGGCAAAAGAAGCAAAAATGGATGAAAGGGTCATCCAAGTGAAAATGCTAAAAATTAATATACTAGGCAATTCCATTACTTGGATAAGTCAGAATGTATAGAGTTTAGGTGTAAACAAGTAGAAACTTTCGCAACAGTGGCATTTTTATTTACTGCAACGACACCAATGAATCAATGAACAAATAATTGTTGTGTACCGTACCTACTTACTAAGTGTAAGACCTTGGGCTAGCTACTGTGGGGAAGCAAAAAAAAGTATAGGAATATGGTTGTTATTTTCAAGGAGTCTACACTTTACTTGAGAAGATATGCCATATTCCAAAGGACTGATGATGGAACATGCTATCCACTTCCAGAGAAAGAACTGATGGAATTTAAATGCAGATTGTAGCATACTATTTTCACTTTCTTTATCTTTTTCATGTTTTCTTCTTCTTTTTCTACTTTCACAACATGACTAATATGGGAATGTTTTACATTGCACATAGATAACCTATTTAAATTCTTACATTTTAAGGAGGGGGAAGGGAAAGAGGGAAGAAAAAATTTGGAACTCAAAAATATTTTTTAAAGTGAATGTTAAAGGTTAAACAACAAATCATAGAAACAATCAATAACTTCATTCAAGAGAATGATAATAATGAGACAACCTACCAAAACCTACCAAAACTGCAAAAGCAGTTCTTAGAGTAAGTTTTATATCTCCAAATGTTTATATGAATACATGAATAAAATAGAGAAAGAGGAGATCAGTGAATTGGGCATGCAACTGAAAAAGCTAGAAAAAGAACAAATTGAAAATCCCCAATTAAATACCAAATTAGAAATGCTGAAAACCAAAGGAGAGATTAATAAAACTGAAGTTAAGAAAACTATTAAACTAATAAATAAAACTAAAAGCTGATTTTATGAAAAAACCAATAAAATTGATAAACCTTTGGTCAATATGATTTTAAAAAAGTAAAAAGAAAACCAAATTACCAGTATCAAAAATGAAGAGGGTGAATTCACTTCCAATAAGAGGAAATTAATTAAAAAATTAAAACAATTAAAATTAATTTAAAAAATTAATTAAAAAATTAAAACAATTATTAAAATTTATTTTGCACAACTGTATAAATTTGACAATCTTAGTGAAATGGATGAATATTTAAAAAAATATAAATTGTCCAGATTAATAGAAGAGGAAGTAAAATACTTAAATAACCCCATCTCAGAAAAAGCAATTGAACAAGCCATCAATTACCTCCCTAGGAAAAAATTTCCAGGGCCAGATGGATTTACAATAGAATTTCAGCAAGCATTCAAAGAACAGTTAATTCCAATACTATATAGACTATTTAGGAAAACTGCAAAGAAGGAGTCCTACCAAATTCTTTTTATGATACATATATGGTGCTGATACCTAAGCCAGGAAGAGCCATAACAGAGAAAGAAAATTACAGACCAATTTCCCCAATGCATACAGATGCAAAAATTTTAAATAAGATATTAACAATAAGATTACAGCAAATTAACATGAGAATAATATACTTTGATCCTTAGGATTTATACCAGGAATGCAGGACTGGTTCAACATTAAGAAAACTATCAGCATAATTGATATATCAATAAAAAAACTAACAAAAACCATATAATTATCTCAACAGATGCAGAAAAAGCTTTTGCCAAAACACAACAATAAATGGAACCTTCCTTAAAATAATAAGTAGTATCTACCTTAAACCATCAGCAAGCATTATATGTAATGGGGATAAGCTAGATGCATTTCCACTAAGATCTGGGGTGAAACAAGAATGTACATTATCACCATTGTTATTCAATATGTTACAAGAAATGTTAGCTTTAACAACAAGAGAAGAAAAAGAAATAGAAGGAATTAGAATAGGTAAAGAAGAAACTAAGTTATCATTCTTTGCAGATGACATACTTAGAGAATCCTAGAGAATCAAGTAAAAAACTACTTGAAATAATAAACAACTTTAGTAAAGCTTCAGGATATAAAAAAACCCCACATAAATAATCTGTATCCTTATAAAATCTGTCCCTTATAAAAAATATGACCATAGCAATGTCACTCAAATCCAAGAAAGGGATCAGAAAAGGATTATGAAGTTGTCCCTTTAAACTTCTCTAAAAATTGAACTCAGTCAAAAGGCCACACCCAAAGACCTAGATGGCCATATGTGGCCTCCAGGCCACAGGCTCCCCACCCCTGGCCTAGCCCAAGTACAAATTCCAATTCAGAAAACCGGGCTGGAAGAATGAATAAACAAAAAAAGATAAGCTAGTCAGAGGTACCCTGGACACAAAAGCAGAGGAGGAAATAAATAAAAATATCTATAAGCAAAGTCTCAAAGAAAGACACAGCTTTGCCAAAAAAAAAAATCAGAACTCTTAGAACAAATGTAGAAAGAGTTTAAAATTGAGAGAAGTGATATTATAAATGAAATGAGAGTACTCAAAGAAAAAATTTGAGAAGAAATGAGAGCTATGGAGGACAGGTTTGGAAAGAAAATTAATAGTGTAGCAAGAGGTACAAAACCTTGCCCAAGTAACAGACTCCCTGAAAATTACAATGAACCAAACAGAAGCTAATGACTCCATGAGACAATTATTATTAAAATTATTATAACCAAGTCAAAGTTTGAAAAAAAATAAGGTATCTCATATAAAACACAATTAGCCTGGAAAACAGATCAAGGAGAGATCATTTAAGGATCACCTTTATTTATGATCTTTATTACACTACCTTGGGCAGCTAGGTGGTGCAATGGATATAGTATTTGTCCTGGAGTCAGGAAGGCTCTTTATGAGTTCAAATCCAACCTCAGACACTGTGTGACCCTGGGCAAGTCATTTCATCCTGTTTGCCTCCATTTTCTTATCTATAAAATGAGCTGGAGAAGAAAAAAGCAAACCACTCCAGAACCTTTGCCAAGAAAACTTGAAATGGGGTCATGAAGAGTTGGACACAACTGAAATGACTGAACAACAACATTCTACTACTTTAGAATTTTAAAAGGATGAAAGAAGTTAGGAGCAATGATAGGTAACTGAGGATGGATAAAAAATAATCACATGATCCTGTAAGAATAAAAGTAAGAATACTAAAACAAAATAAGCTGAGGCTGGTGATGAATGCTATAAACAATAAAGAGAGAAGGGGCAAAGCTTGTTAGCTATACTGAGGGCAAAAGGAAGATCAAAAAAGTTGGGACCACAGATTAGAGGGAAAGGGACTATGAAAAGAAGATAAAGCTGCTCAACTTCTATTATGCTTCTATTTTCTCTACCAAGTTTATCTTTGGACTGATGAAGAAACAAAAAAAATTAATATGGAATAAAAATCCAAGATGGAGAGATGGTAAGAAAAGAGTTTTTATTGCGCTCAATAAGTTCCAAGTCACTAAGCCGAGCAAAACTACAACCCAGGACACTGAGAAAATGGATATTTATTCAATAAATCTTTTATTGAATCATGAATTCTAAAAATTACTATGTAAGTACATAAAATCTATTGTTTTTGAATTTAGGAAAGGGTCCTCACTTAATTTCTAGAAAGAAATTTTCCTTTACCATAACTTTCTACATATAACTTAAAAGATAAATCCTATCAAGTTGCCGAAAGAACAAAGAAGTTGGAATTTGCCCAGAATCACACAGTTGGTGAGTATCAGTAGTAGTATTTGAACTCAGATCTTCCTGACTCCAAATGCATTATTCTATCTACTATATCCCCCTTGATTCCATAAAAACTGATTAAATAGGATGAAAAATAGGACATGAGTTAAAAAAATGTGAACTTTTTAGCTTGAAAGAGAAAAAGTTTAAGAATCTTTTCAAGTATATTTAGAAACATTATAGAGAGGATACTAAATGTTCTCAGGGTCAGACTCCCCCAGAAAACAATTGGGAACATCCCTGGAGATCTTGGTCTCATCAAACAGTACTATCTGTACTTTCTGGGGTTTAGAGAAGCAGTAGTGGATTGAACAAACACCTTGTAACTCTGCCTAGTGATGCAGTAGCTGGAATTTTGCCTCATGGTAGCTTTTTTTCCATTTGCATAAAAGGAAAACAGACTTAAAATGAAGTATGAAGTCTAGGTTGGACAAAAGAAAGAAACTTCTTCACTGTCAATGTGATAAAAAACAATACACTAGGCTAGAAAAAGAAATTGTAGAATCCCAATCCCACAAAATCTTTAAAAATAGGATTGCTAATATTGTTTTATATGGTTTCCCTATTGAACTATGAGAAGAAAGAGACTAGATTAGATGGGTTTTGAAGGTACTTACCAGTTCTGAGACTCTACAATTCTGAAATTGTGCTTGTTTAAAGCAGGTCCCTCAGTGGCTGCAGAGTATGAACTGATTCCTTTAAAAATGACTTTCCTGAGTTGCATTAGGTTGTACAACATGCTAGGGAACTCAAGTAAATGGGCTTATTGTTACTGTTTATTTGTAACTTAATCTGTTAACAATATTGGTAATATTTCAGACAGACAGGAAATCTGTCTCTCCACATAGCTCTGATCCTCATTGTGTCTGATTCTACTGTGCTCTATTTCTTCAGGAAATTCTTATATTATTTTTTTGGCCAAATAATCCCCAAATAATTCTAGGAAAAATCTAGGTTCATTTCATGAGCCATGGCTTCTTTCTCACCTCCTAAATGTGATTTATCTGCTTTACTCAACCTAGCCTGTCTTCTCAGATTGTCAAGTTCACATTTCTCAGATTTTTTTGATCTCCAATTAAGAGTATTAGCAGTGTCTTGTGCAAAGCACAAGTCCAGTTGATGCTGGTTTCTTCAGTTTCTTTCCAGGGACTCTGGATTTTATAGTATTCCTTGCGAATCTTAAGCATTTCTTGTTTTTCCTTTTTTTTCTGCAGCCTAGTTCTAATTTAGCTATCCACACCACCACCCCCTACACACCACAAAATCTTTATTCTTTTCATTCCTTTCCTGCTCTTTATGTATATGTTTTGGTTTGTAAAAGCTCACCAGTGTTTTGAAAACTTTTTTGTTCTCCTATTGACACCCTTTATCTTGCTGTTATTTATAATAACAACTTAACTCTCTGATCTCAATTTTGATTCTCTGAACATCTGTGATCTCTCTAGACTCTCTTAGTCCTGAAGATTTTTTCCCACTATTACTTTTTCTCACTCTGAAATATTCTCTGTTTGTAATTCCCCCAATATATAAAGCACCCCCCTTTCCTGTATAAAAGCAGCACTGTTTTACCAAATGTACTTTTCAATTCTTTGATATCCTTATTATTTAAGAGGTTGAAGCTTTATACTGCAGTCCTTATTTGTGTGCTCTCTCTTCCCTATCATTCTTTAAATGCAATTTACAGACCCACAAAGTGTGGATTATGAAGAATATACAATTACACAATCTAGCATTTGCCTAAGAATTTTTTTCAGTTACATCAACATTAGCTGTTATGTTTCTGATGAAGTATATTATAGAGCCAAGAAGAGAAATATCATGTACTCAAGGAAATGCAGAATCTCAGGAAACCTAAACAACTATCTCAATAGCAATAATTTATTAAAATTCAAAAAGCAGTTGCCTACTTTGTAAAAATAATAAATAGATCAAGAAGTGAAAAACATAATAGCTTAAATGAGTATCATGACATTGCACATTTTTTATGTGTGTGCTGAAAAGACTGTTCAAACATTTCCCCTGATTTCTTTAACTAACATCAGTAACCAACTCATATTAGACGTTTCCTTGTTTTTCTAAAGGTGCTAAATGTGTTTTTTTCTTGTATATTTTATGACTTTAGTTCATAGGTAATAGAATGCATAATAAGATTTTAAATTGGCATTACTAGGCATTTTGCTTAAGGGATTATGCTTACTCAAAGGGTAACCACCACATTAGGCACATTATGCATAAAAGCATTTAATAGACATGCATGAAATCTGCAAGTAAACTAGAAAATATTTAATAACCTCTAAATACTGAGTAAGACTTCTTATCAATCAAAATGGAAATTATGAATTAACAGGAATACATATATGTAAAAGTATAATATAGTATGTTATATCGTATAAGAACATGGATCCTGCTTGAAGGTACCATATGTCGTAAGATGTTATACTCTACACTGCTGTCAAAATTGAATGAGGAACACAAATATGCTAGTATACATAATCAAGGCTAAACTGTCATTGTAAGGGACATTTTAAAACTCACAACATGATTTAGGGCTGTTACTATGATTAGTATTTCCTGAGAAATGCTTGATGGCTGCCAATTTTTACCAAATTATTACCTGTTAACTTCAAATTGACTTCATGAGCCTTTTGTAAGAATTACCTTTCCTATGTTCACTAACATTGATCAGATTCCTATTTTTGATTTATTTAAAACTTGTTATTTTCTACAGGGGGAAAAAGTAACAATGAAAGGTGTTGGGTTCTCGTTGTTGTTTTTTTAAACATGAAAGACTTAAACTCCACAACCTAAATCCTACCTTTTCTTTTCCTTAGAAGGTACTATTGTTGTGCTCATCCTTCGTTGCCAAAGAAGACCATGCCATCAAAGAAATACTGACATGACTTGCACTTGACTTTGTTTTGAGTGAGGGAGGGCTGTGCAGGTCACCAGCCTCACTTCTCCTCCAGAGCCATCTGAATCCAGTGACCAGATATTTATCAAGATGACTAGAAAGACCCAGGATGAGGCAATTGGGATTAAGTGACTTGCCCAAGATCACACAGCTAGTGAGTGTCAAGTGTCTGAGGTGAGATTTGTACTCAGGTCCTCCTGACTCCTGCACTGGTGCTCTATCCACTGCACCACCTAGCTGCCCCTTAGAAGGTACTACTACATAAACAAAAGAGTTTCAGTGCATTATAACAAGAATGCATAGTGCTAAAAATATTCTTTAC
>JAQQSK010010935.1:0-12480 GCA_028658325.1 Potorous gilbertii | reverse complement strand
ACCGTGAAAGAACCATAAAATATTTCCTCAGAAAAATCCCAGATCAGCAGAAACAGTAGAAGGAGACCAGTCATCTCATAACACCTGAGACGAGGAAAATAGCTCAGGGGGATTCCTCCTACGGTGGCAGAGGCAAACCAGAAGGACAGAGGACCCAGGGCAGGGAAAACTTGCACTAGGACCCAGGCAAGCCTCAGCGCCAGGAGAGGAGCCCCAGGAGGGGTGGGAACACGAATTAGCCTCTAGGCATGCCTCAACAGTCCAGGGGAATCAGAAAGACAATAGGGCAGCTGGGATTACTAGCCCTTGAGATTGCCTTTGCCTCAGGTCAGCTGAGAAGATATCTCCAGTAACTAGACCACTCCACCCGGGTACTTAACAAGCTAAACCTAAGGCTGTTTGGGGAAACACCAAACAAAACCTGCTTTTATAATTGTCTTACCTCTAATGGATAAAGTCTCTGTGGGTGGTTTCTTGAAAATTAGTGAGATCTAAAGCAAATGGCTAGACCTCCATCTTATTGGTCATATATGTCTTTAATTGTTTGAAGGGCTGTTGCATTGAGCAGGTATACTACTTGTATGTGATCCCAGATATATGAATCAGGGGCAATGGGTAGAGATTACAAAGAGGCATATTTAAGCTTAGTGTCAGAAAACAAACCAGCTTTTAATAATTAGAATTATCTAAAAGTGGAATGGGTAACACCAAGTGATACTGGGTTCCTCTTTTTTGGATGTATTAAAAAAATCTGGGTTCCCACTTCTTCAGTATGTTCTATTAAGGATTTTTAAAAATATGGATTGGACTAACTGGTTGTTGATGTCCCTTACAACTCTCAAATTCTGTGATTCCATTGTTTGATAACATTTGGACTACCTACTTTATGCCGTTATGGGGAAATTGCTTTATAAAATTAAAATCTCCTTAGAAATATGTTATTTTAGCACAATGACCTACACATAATAGTATTCCTTCCTATCACTTGACACCTCTATCCAAACAACTGCCAAATCTTACTGACTCTTCTTCCATTTCCTCCTTATTTTATGTCTTCTTCTTCATTTCTACTGCTATCCATCTAGCTTTGCTTTTAGCCTTCAAGGTGGTAACTTCATTCCAATTCATCTTCTGAACTGGGACCAGAATACTCTTAAAGTTCCACTCTGCTGATGCCACATAGTTTACTTCATCCCACTCTTAATCATAAACTTTCAACAGAGTGGATCTCCATTCTCTATTGGACAAAGTCTAGGCTTCTTAATTTGACATTCAAGGTACATGATAATTTTACCCACACTCTACCTTTTTATATTTTCCTCACTGTTCCCTAGTGTATGCCTCCAAATGAATTCACCATGGCTTCAACAAACTCTTCTTCATTTATACTGTCTTAACTCTCTCTGTGAAATATTTTTCCCCTTAGCTCCATCTGTTAAATTTCTTACCACTTTCAAGCACAAGCTCCCATTCTGCCTCTCCCATGAAGCCTTTACTGATTCCTTGTTGTTTAGTTGCTTTTCAGCTATTTCTGAGTCTTTGTGACTCAATTTGGGTTTTTCATTGACAAAGATGATGGAGTGGTTTGTTGTGTCCTTCTCCAGCTCACTTCACAAGTGAGGAAAGTGAAGCAAACAGGGGGAAGTACTCTGCACAGGGTCACACAGCTAGGAAGTGTCTGAGATCAGATTAGAACTCAGAAAGATGTGTTTTCTTAATTTCAGACCCAGCACTCTATCCACTTAACCACCTAGGTGCCCAAGATGTAATTTATCCTCTACTTTATGCCCTTTATTGCAAGTCTTGTCTTATTATCTATTGTTATGACTATTTTTATCCATATGTCTTATCTCTTCACTGGAATAATTTATTTCAGGGCAAGATTCATATATAAATTGTAAAATTCAAATCAAAATCTAAATCCATGTCATCATGTGGTCTTCACAGTGCTTATCCATGGGTCTAGCACATAGCTGACACTAAGCACATGTTAGTTGAGTGAAGGATAGGTGTTCAATAAATGTCAGCTAAATAACTCTCCCCTTCAGAACCCACATCCATTGACTTCTCATTCTATTGCCAGGGGAGAGAAGGAAAAAAGCTACTTAAAGGAGGCACCTTTTTTACTGCTACCCTGGGCCAACTCTTCGGCCCTGAGGGTGGCCCTTTCTGTATATTTGGGTGAGTGGCTTTTTTCCAAAGTATTTCATGGTGAGACTAGGACAGAAATTGGAAGAAGCAAAAATCTCCCATTAAAGAAGTTTTCAAAAAC
This sequence comes from Potorous gilbertii, assembly GCA_028658325.1. Lineage (NCBI taxonomy): Eukaryota > Metazoa > Chordata > Mammalia > Diprotodontia > Potoroidae > Potorous > Potorous gilbertii. Next base: position 10,208 of record JAQQSK010010935.1, on the reverse strand, counting down.
ATTTTGCGGAGTTAAGAAATGAAGAAAATTTGAAGATACTGTTTACAGTTGCTGCCTTCTGATGTTTGCTATGTTAGTGATATGTTCTAAAAAAACCCAAACTTCTTTAACTATGTTTCAAGTAATGTCTGATACTTTTTGGCTTTATCCTAAAAGTCATAAAGTCATTCCTGCTTTCTTTTATTTTTCAAGGCATTTGGACAATATCTATGCCTTTCAGAGTTGTAAGAATGAAATATGTGCACTGTGCTTACCTATGGGAAACAGTATAGTAAAGTGGAAGTAATGGGGGGGTTAGAATCATAGTCCTAGTGTTCAAATTCCATCTTGGGTTCCTGTTATTTAGGTGTTCTTGTCCAACTCACCTTGATGAACCTGACATCTCCTCATCTACAAAGTGAGGAGGTTGGTCTAGCTAGCTTCTAAGGCCCCTTCCACTCTAAATCTAGTATCCAGTGACCCTATGGTCCACAGGAGAATCTTTGATCACAGACTATTAGAAGTAGAAGGGAACTTAGATATCTAGTGTTAGGAGTAGAATGTCACATCTAAAGGCAATTTTAGAACAAAAAAGACCTGAGTTGGAAGTCACCTTCGAATAGAATATCATTGCTAAAAAGGGACTCAACTACATAGACTGTTGAGTTGAAAGAAATCTTACAATGAAGCAGCAGAAGCAATTATGGTAATATAAGTATTTCAAAACAACAGTGGAAAATGTAGTATAAATACTATCTTCATTTTATGGATGATGAATTGGAGGCTCAGAAAAGAAAGAGACTTCCCCAGGATTACACAGTCAGTAAGGGTTATGGCTGGGATTCAGATTCACGGTTCTACTGGTTCCAAGTCTGTTCCTTTTGCACTCCACTGCCCTGCCTTGTTTTAGAAACCTGGAAGCGCTGTAGTAATGGGAATTATTATCAAAAAATTTTAGAACATAGAAGACAGTGTCTGAGTAGGAAGGGAGCTTTTAGGTCTTCTTAATCAACCCTGTCTTTGTATAGATGGGGCAAGTGTGACCTAGGAAGAAGAATCCCCATAGACACTTTCTTTAATAGAAAAAAAAACTCATTTATCAAACAGAAATTTAATGCAAGGAAAAAAAAACAACCTTGAGTATCTTTCCAAAACTAATTAAAACTGCCAAGACAATAAATTTATAGAAGGAAAAACCAAGGACTACATGAATGGTAGCTAATTCTCTTAAGGAATATTTGATTATGCACTTAGGGTTTAGGATTGCCAATAGAAGAGAATGCAATGCTTGGCCTTTTTCATTTTAATGTATTTCTGACACAGAAAGCTCATTTTTCATTGCTGAAGAGAAATACAAACCCTCTGGAAAACACAATAGTTAAAGAGAAATAGGGCAGATTTCTTACAACCAGGGCAGTTGACAGTTCACATCAAAAATGTAGGAGGGGTGGGTTATAGGATGGTAAGTTCAGTTTATTTGTCCCTTAATATGATATGAGGAATACCAAGGACTGAATAGATTAACAACTCTTTTCCATCCCACCAGGTTCCACAAGGCCTGAAGTTCCATCCCTTTCTTTGTGTTAAGATATTGGTACCTTTTAGAGATTTCTGTTCCAGTGTAAATAACTCTTCAGAGAAATACCATTTTAAGTCATTAATAACTTAATACAAGTCAGTTCGGTCAATGATTAGCATAGTTTCACAAGCTCAAAAAGTTAGAGCTGACAAATACAATAGATGTCGTGTAGTCTACCTTTACTTCCGATTTTTACATGTGGGAAAACTGAGGTCCTGAGATACCCTGTGTGATTTGCTCAGTCACACAGTAGTAATGAGCAGTAGAGCTGGTTCAAACCCCTGACTCTAGGTCCAGTACTCTTTCCACTATATGACTTTTTCTACAGGCAAAAATATATAAACTGGGTAAGGTTTGATGATGTAGGATATTTTGGTGATTTGCTGGGAGGCAGTATGGAAAGAACACTAGTCTGAGAGTTCAGACACCTTAGCTCTAGTTCCTCTGCTGCCAGTGATGAGTTGTTACTCGGGATCAGTCATTTCTACTCTCTGAGCCTGAGATCCTCATTTTTGGACAAGGAACTATAGATTCCATTTATATTGGACTTCATTGTGACAACCTTATGAGGTAGCTAAATTAAATGTGGTTATTTCCACTTTCAGATGAGAAAAAACATGGGCTCCAAATAATCAAATGTCTTAATGAATATCTTGTGGCTAGTAAGCACCAGACTTGGGATTTGAATCTGAATGAGCATTTATATAGTGCCTATTATATGCTAGGCACTGGGTTAAGCACATTTTATAAATAATATCTCATTTGATCCTCACAATACCGCTGCAAGATAGGTGCTATTTCATCCCCATTTTACAGTTGAGGAAACTGGGGTGAAATGACTTGCCCAGGGTTACTCAGCTAGTAAGCATTGTCAGATATTAAACTCAAATCTTCCTTACTTCAGGCCTAGTCATCTATCTATTGCATGACCAACTTCCTCTAAAGCAGATCCAATTGACCTAGGTCTATTAATCAATGCTGCTTCTCACCTAGATAATAGATCATCTTAGATAAAATAACTCACTATAGAGTGTTTTTAAAGAGGAAAGAGGAAGCCAAATGGTTACTTCTTTGCAACTGTACCCACAGTTCATCTTAGGCATGTTATCTGGAGCCTTTTGGATATTTTCACCCTCAGTTTTGGTCATCTTCTACCTGCTAACACAGCCTTTAATTAGGAAGATAGCACAATGAATTTGGCACAGATAGCTGGGGATCATCTTTGAGAAAATTATTTTCTTCAGGCTTCCAATAACGAGGTCAAGGGATTCAAGTTCTATTTGAAAATTAAGAATTTGGCTACTTGTGCTTGAATTAATGAAAAAAAGCATTTATGAAGCATTTACAACATAAATAAATAGTCTGCTAAGAACTGGGACTACAAATAGAAAAGAAGAACCCTTGTTCCATAAATTTTGAACCAAACTTCACTCACCTTAGCAGTTTCTCCAAAATCTGACACTGATGAACATGGATAGACAATTCCTATTTTCCCATTTCCCTTCAAAGTCTGCTCTCATTAAAAAATGGAGGTAGAAGGTTTGGATCAAGGCTGGACAATTCAGAGACTTTTCAAGAATGTGTTTTCTACAGTGGCCCCCTAAGTGAAACCCAGTTCACTCATCTCCACCAAGCACTACTAACTCTGAAGTAAAAGTAACTTGTATCAGATAACATGAACTATTGCTGACCCACAGATTATTAATAAGTCCGGTGAAATTATGTCAGGTCCGGCAGCACCTCTAAAGGCTAGTCATACCCCATATATCAATTGCAAATTGTATTCCCTTTCCCTTTTCCTCAAGCCTGATATCAGAAACAAGATGAAACCACAAGAATTACGTTCAACAGTGATGCAAGGGTCATGACAGAATCCTGAAGACAGCATCTCCAGATGCGGAGGTGGTGAAGGCCTCTTGGGGTATCGGGGAGGATCACATTCCATAAACGTTTCAGTATATGGGCCAGTTGTTGAGGGTTAAAAATGAGGGCTGGTGGAAAACACATGGAACCTGCAATGTTTATAATTGAGTCCGATCTTTAAAAAAAAATGTGTCTAGAGTATTCAGACAATGTCATGGAGTTGTATCAACTCAGGCAGGTGACTTGGATCCTTGAGTAATCGAGAAAATTAAGGATTGCTACCAGATTATTTCAAGGGAGAGAGCTTCTATTGCTTCCTTAATACCAGTAATAGTTTAGGGGCTCCAGTTATGTGAAAATGGAACCAATGCTAGGTTTGCCTTTTCATGCATGTAGGTAACATGTAAGCTTTTATCAACTGATTCATATATTGTTTGAGTCATAAGAGAGCTCAGAAACCAGTTAATCCAATGCCCTCCTTTTATAAGGCAGAAAACAGAACTAGAGAGGCTAGGTGATTTATCCAAGGTCATACAGCCAGTTAATGGCAAGGGAGAATTCTAACCAAGAACTCCTGATCCCTAACCAGCTCTTTCTCCTGAATCAAATAGCCACTATGGAATCTCCTTATGGAAATTTCTAGTAACAAATTGAGAAGAGGAATCCTTGTAATAATTCAGCTGATCTGATGTCAATATCTGGAAATTTCAGATTAACCTGTTTTTAGAGCCCAAACCTACAAAATTGAGCCAACTTTTTATTTGTTTTTGATAGTGCAATTGCATAGGTGGTTTGGCTCTTCTTATGTGGTTCGAAAAGATGAGGGAAAATCAGTCAAAAAAGGTGACCATTTGTCCAAAATATTAACTTTCAGCCTCAATCAAACACACCGACTTCATCTTCCCTTTTCACTTCTAAGACAATTGGTTCCTTCTCCATTAAAAAAAGCCAAACCAATTTGTTGACTGATCTTTCCATTGATCAATATTTCCCACACCCAATATCAGAAGCTTAGAAGTGAATAGATGTCAAAGGTACCTTAAACCTCATCTACCTTAGAAAACTTTCCTCTCAACAGCTCTAGGAGGTACACAAGCTAGGAGTGAATATCCCATTTTTATAAGTTAGGAAGCTGTTTCAGAGAATTGAAGTGAGCTGTATAATCTCTATATATTGTATTCCAAATCATTCTCCTACTACATCAGGGCCACTTCTGAACTGTATCACTGACATCTTCAACTTTCCCTTAATTATGGACTACAAATCCAGGAATTTATTCTGAAACCTTCTTGAACCTTCCCTCCTGTCCATATTTCACAATGCTGTAGTATTTATCACCACACATGCTTCTCAATCCAAGTTTTTAAAAAACTTGGGGTTTCTAAGATTTTTAAATTTAATTTTTTTATCAATAAAGACATAAAGAAGACATGAAAATTGAGTTTGAAGAACTGGGGGATGGCAGTGGATGAGGGGGAGGACATCTTGTTGTGGATTAGAAAAAAACAGAAAATTAAAGATTTTAGTACAGCCAGTTTCTGTGGCATAATAAAACTCACTGATTTGAAATATGAATATTGGTGAAATATATGAATATTGGTGAATATTTCTAATAGGATAAAGTTGGCACCTAACGTTAGAATGTTGGAGCTGGAAAAAACTCATTAACATAAAATGCTACAGGAGAAACTCTTTGATCTAGCCAGCCATTAGAACATAAGATTAAAAAAAGTGACAAAGACCTTAGACTATAGATTGTTGGAACTGAAAACAAAATAAAGAATGTTAGAACAAACCAGATAACACATCCAAACTAAAAGAAAAATGGAAGCTTCTAGCCCAACCCCCTCATTTTGTAGAAGAAAAACCAGAGCCTCCATGTTGGCAAATGTCAAATAGGAAATATAGGGGAAGATTTGAATAAGAATCTAGGTCTCTCCTCTCTCAGGTAAGTTTTTTCAAGACACTTCCCTGCCTCCCATTCTCAGTTCTTTATGCACATACTCCATTGGTACCAAGGACCACTTGTCAGAGACAATCCAAAGGGCTGTTTCACAGAACTTTGGTGAAAGAAGGTAGTTCAGAGGTCATTTGATCTGATGCATATCTAATTAAAAATTGTACAACATAGTTGACATATTTATTTGCCTTATGTCTGAATATCTTCATGTAGATGAGCTAGACCTCTGATGTCTTCTCCAATTATAAAATTCTATGATTATAAAGGCAATTCTTTTCCTTAAACTATTTCTTCAGTCTAATCCATGTGCCCTCATCCCACCAGTATATATGGAGAAGGTGGGCTGGGTATGTAGACACACCTTGAGGGGACAGAGAATAGCAATGTTCCCCCTGGGTGTGCCAGTGTACTTAGCCCAAAGCTCTCTGTATCTGCTTGCTGCCTATGTTTCACCTCTGATCTATATGTTAAGGAGTACACTAACATCCTTATAACACTAACATACCCCCACTACCTCATTCATCCACCCTATTTCAGAAGCGAAGGTTAGAATTCATTCCTGGGGCCGCAATGATGTTGTAGCACTAGACCCTTCCTCTAACTCCTTCACCCCCTCTCCAAATAAAAAAAGAAATGAAAAGCAGACAAACATTTCAGGGAGAGGAAAAATACTATGTGCTGCCCCTTTTTTGGGAGGGGGGTTATGTTAATCCCATCTCTATGCATTCATGCCAGACTCCACAAACCCTTCCTTTTTTTTTTTCCTTCTGGAAATGAAGCTGGGTAGTTCTTGAATTCATTTAGTGTGTGTGTGTGTGTGTGTGTGTGTGTGTGTGTGTGTGTGTGTTCCCCCTTCAGTCGCCTTCCTTAGTAACATCTTCCATATGTTTATGATCCATTGTGTGAAATAAGGAACTTGGGCAGAGCTATTTATTCCAAAAGGATTGGGATGGCAGCCTCCACTCTGGTATTTCCTCACATTTGACAGCTTGAATTACAGGCCCAGGGTAGCTTTAACATAATCCATTCATGTTGAATGGCTTTTGTTTATTTCATAGTAGTTCAAAAATATAAATATTTACAAACCCATAATACAAAATCTCTTACTGAAAGAATCTCCAAAGCAATAGCTTCATACAAGAGAGATGCTTCCATTAAACGTGACCTAAAAGTTTTCTACTGACATAGCCTCAATTCTCCCGGGTGATGCATGCTCCATTAAACGTCAGTGGAATCTTCATGCAATCATTGGAACTTATCTCTCCATGAGTCAATAAATGAAAGAGAAAAGGAAGAGGGAAGAAGAGGAGGGGTGGTGAAAAACAACATATTTCCTAGCTCTGACACTTATTAGTTGTGTGACCAGGGGTAAAATCATTTTATATTGCTGATGTCTAGTTTTCTCCTCCATAAATTAGAGATAAGATGCAGTGTAAATCTTAAAAGACTATAGAAATGTGAATTATTTCTATTTAAAAATATTCAAATATTGTATGTCTTAAACTTGAACATAGGTAACAATGGGTTCACTGAGATGAGGAAGAGTTAGAACTAGGGGTTTGTCTAGGCAGGAAGGAAATGGTAGGCACTGGGAGACCAAGCTCTTAGAACTGGAGTTCCAAAGATCAGATCTTCCAGAGTTATAAGACTCATCTTGATAGCATAGATCACAGGCTGCAGGAGAGTGATGTAGCAATAGTATACTAGACCCAGAGACAAGAAGCCCAGGGTTTAAATCCAGTCTGTATGACCCTTGGGGTTCTTTCTGTTTCAATTTAATCATATATAAAATGAGCAAGATGTGCATAATGGCTTCTACAATTCTTTTTAATTCTAAATCTATGACCCTATGTCAACTAAGGCAAAACAAACAAACAAAAAAACAAGCGTATGTATGTATGTGGGGGGGGCATGAATTCAAACAGACACAAGAGATCCAACCAAGCAAGCAAGGTACAGAGAGGCCAGGTTAGCAGAATAACAGGATAGAGAAAGCAGAAGGTATACTGGAGGAATGGTTCTTTGACCAAATCTATATGCTTTGTTTCCTTTTCTTTCAAGAGAAGAAATGAAGAGAGGAGAAGAAAGAAAGGGCAGTAGAGAAAAGTAGTATTTGAAAAGAAAAAGCACTCTTCTTCCATGGAGTGTTTATATGAAAACAGAAGTTTACAAAACTCAGGTCCAGTAGTATTTGTGGTATCTTGGAGTTTAGAAATAGAAATGAGGCCAAGATTGGGTGTCACACCTGAAGGACTAGACCAGAATCCAAGGATATTGAAAAAGTACTTGGGATCCCAACATCTGTGAAGACAGTGGAAACAGAATGGTGAGTACAGCTGAGGAACACACAAAAAAATCTAAGATCAGTCACATCCTGGGGTATCTGTGGTCAGTGATACACAAACCAGGCTTGGACTCCAGAAGTTTTAATTGGAGACATTACCCGTGAGGGAGGCAAAAGAAAAAATTCTTTAAAAGAAAAAAGAAGAACCCCGCCCCAAAAGTGTTTTGTGTGGCTTAGTGAGTTCCAGGACTAGAGAAAGAAGGGATGAGGGGGAGAAAAAGGAGATTTTTTTCACTCTCTAAAGATTATCTTCACCTTGACTGGAAGCTAATATGGCATAGGGTTACACATTTAGAGCTGGAAGATAACTCAGAGGTTATCTAGTCTGACCCCATTGTTTTATGTAAGAAGAAAACAAGGCCCAGGCAGAATCAGTGACACATAGGTAATAAGTATTAGTATAATCCCCTGTATCTAATGCAGCCAAATTCAATCATATCCAATAAGCATTTGCTAATCACCTACTAAGTGCAAGGTATTCTACTAAGCACTGGGGGAATGTGAAGATAATCAAGTACAGTCTCTGGGCTGGAAGATGCTGCTGGAAAATTCTAGTAAATATACCACTAAGTATCTCCATGATAATTTAAGGAGAAGGAGTTTGTATTAACAGAAAGGAGATATTGAAAGACTTTCAGACATGGAATATGGTACACAGACTGAGCTTCCAAAGTGAGCTAGGGATTTCAAGAGGCAGATGTGAGGAAGAAATTAGAGATTTAACTATACACAATGGCACAGAGATAGGAGATGAGGGGCTGAGATGGGTTAATTGTAAGCAGACTAGTTTGTATGCGAAAAGGGTAATAACATACAATAAACCTGGAAAGATATTCTGAAGCCACAATGAAGAGTTTGCATTTTATTTTAGGGATAATAGGAATCCACTGGAAATCATTAAGCAGGGGCAGGTCTTGATTCAAGAAGAAACCCAAGAAAATGACTTGGCCACTATAGAAAGGTCATTCAGTGAAAGTGCTAGGACTAAAAGAGGAGCCCCTTGGCTCACTTCCCCTATTCTTTCCATGACCCCCTACAAGAGAACTCACAACACTGGTTGTTTCAATTAATGAATTTCTTTATTGGTTTCTGATTATGCACACAATTGAATAGGTCTAATCAAACTCTTCTCTTCTCCTCTTCCTTAACATCTCTTTTTCATAACACTAAGTCTGGTAATGGAACTGTGAACTTTGATCTAGTTGACAAATATCAGGTCTAGAATTAGAGATCCACCCTATAATTCCAGACATTCCACTCATTGAGATTGCAAATCTTAACAAAGAGAACCAATCAACAAAGAGGACTCAAAAACCCTACTGGAGGTCAAAGACGGAAAACTTCACCTCTGCCTTAGGAAACTTTGAAAATACAGCAATGGTTAAGTTTTCAACCAAAGAAATGAAATAAAAAAAAAAACAAAAGAAATGAACTTGAGGGGAGGAAGTGACAAGTTAGATAGAGTGTAATTAAAATCAATAGTGGGGGGGGCAGAGCCAAGATGGCGGAGTGAGAGCAACGACTCACCTAAGCTCTCAGACAAACTCCTTCAGGTACCTCTGAAAGGAGAATCTGACCAAATTTTGGAGGTGCAGAATCCAGTAGGAGACAGAAGGTGACAGTTTCAGAGCTCAGGTTAGACTGGAAGATGCACGGGAAGGGTCTGTGCCTCTGGAATGACAGCACAGCGCACAGCACACAGCACAGCATGGCCAGTGAAGCAGAGCAGAGGGGACCCCAGAAACCTGAGCAGTGGGCGGAACCAGAGGAGCAGCACCAAGGGCGGGAGACAAGCTGAACCAAGTCAGTCAGAGCCACTGAGTGCCAGATATCAGTGCAGCAGCTCCTGAGACCTTCAGCCCGAAGATCGGTAAGTCACCTACTTGAACTTCCAGGAGCCAGGATGGTGGAGTGATTGGTAATCCCCCCTCCTCCCCACCTGATGACTGTGAAAGAACCATAAAATATTTCCCCAGAAAAATCCCAGATCAGCAAAAACAGCAGAAGGAGGCCAATAGTCTCATAACACCTGAGACAAGGAAAAAAGGTAAGGAGGATTCCTCCTACGGTGGCAGAGGCAAACTGAAAGGATAGAGGACCCAGGGCAGGGAAAACTTGCACTAGGACCCAGGTAAGCCTCAGCGCCAGGAGAGGAGCCCCAGGAGGGGTCTGAACACACATTAGCCTCTAGGCATGCCTCAGCTGTCCAGGGGAATCAGAAAGACAATAGGGCACCTGGGATTACCAGCCCCTGAGCTTGCCTTTGCCTCAGGTCAGCTGAGGAGATCTCCTGTGACCAGACCACTCCTCCCCCACACTTAACAAGCAAAACCCAGGGCTGATTGGGGAAACACCAAGCAAAAACCTGCTTTTAGCTTTTTCACACATCAGCTCAGCAAAAAGTTCTCTAGCTTTGGACTGAAAGAACCAGAAGCCACAACACTAAATCAACATCATGAATAAGAAAAAGCAGAGGGCTGAAA
>JAQQSK010010934.1:0-12480 GCA_028658325.1 Potorous gilbertii | reverse complement strand
GGGATACAGGTAATGGGGAACAGAAAGTTATCTGGCCCTACAGCACAAAAGAGAAGATGGGGACAAGAGAAGGGAGGGATGATAGAAGAGAGGGCAGATTGGTGAGAGGGGAAATTAGAATGTTTGGTGTATTGGGGTGGGGGGAGGGGACAATTGGGAAGAAAATTTTGGAACCCAAAATTTTGTGAAAATGAATGCAAATAGTTAAATAAATAAATTTATATTAAAAAAAAGAAGAAACATCTTCCTTCTGGATGTGCATGCCCAGTCTCCTGCAGGTCCTGCTTCCTAGAAGACATTAAGCAGAAGCCATGGATTGGTTGATTAATTGATGGATGGTGAGGGCCATTTGCTCAGGTTCCATCATACTTACCTGCTAGATTTAGATTTAACAAGAATCACTATGTATCATGCACTGGACTATGCACTTTTTAAATGATGATGTCTTTTGACCCATTGAAGTTAAGATTCCAGTTTCAGGATCATCAAATTCTGTCTCAGAGTTTTCCCTTAAGAGAAAGCATAGCAGGATGGTTACATGAAACTTCTCTTTTCTGGATTAACATTCCCAGTTCCTTCAATCAGTTCTCACGTTGTACAGTCTCAAGGTTTTACTCATAGTAGTGCTTAGAGATCATCTAGTTCAGGAAGTTTTCTCCTTTTTTTTGCCTCATGTGTCCCTTTGACACACAAGAAAAACCTATAGGCCTCTTCTCCAAACAGCGTCTCTAAATACATAAACTAAAATGCATGATGATACAAAGGAAACCAAAAGTAAGTGAGATTAAAGATGCATTTTCCCATCCAAGTTTATGGACCCCTTGAAATCTGTCTCTGAACCTCATCTGTGAACCCCCTCATCTTGTCCAGTCCCCCCTTTCCATATGAGGAACTGGATAACTGGATAACCATATGAAGAGAAACTGATTTCCCTGACAGGGCCAGGGTTCAAAAGGTGATTTCTTCTTCCACAACTTGGTACTTTTTTCAATGCATCACATTGCTTCAAACCACGTTTGTAAAGGTCACATTCATTCTTTCAAATTACATTTACCTAATTATTAAAATATAAAACCAAACCCTCCAGGCCTCCCACATCTCTCAACTAAAGAGATGACAAATATTAAGTCAGTGAGAGTTATCTGTCAAGGTATCTAAGTCAGGCTGGATGGAGACATCCCAAAGTTTCATGGGACAGCTTCATTTAGGCTAAGGACTGGATGGTGACATGGGCATTCTTTTTCCTTAATAGAACAAAGGGTATGGCCAATACAATTAAGAGGGGATGCCACTGACCTAAATGCCTCAAAGCCAAAGCTTGTCTTCTCTAGTCCTAGCGCCCTTCTTTTGTGGGGGTGACAATAAGGGACATTGTCACTCTTGTTTCGATGAATACCTCTCAGTCCCAGACTGCATCTAATCTGTCTGCAGATAGAACACCAGAGACAGACAGACAGGTACTTGCTTAGCAATGCAGCAGACACACACCTCTCTGGAGATCCTTGGTGACTCCATTGTTATTCACAGGTGTGGAGGCCTGATTACTCCTAACAGAGTGACTTAATGAATGATATGGCAGCTCCTTGATTATTTCAGCCCTTTTTATAACTCAGTAATATATATATATAGTCATATTCTCTGTTCAGCCATATCTTTTTCATGCCAATGTAGATGATTTTCCATGGCTATCATTACTGCACATTCCAGTCCATGTTTTCTTCAAGGCTGTTGTGTCCCATGTCTGCTTTAATGAAAGTCTATCAATGAACTGAGAGACAAGTACTTCTAGCTATCAGTTCCCTGTCATGGCAGAATGAGAGGGAGCTGTCCAAATTCAGGCAGGAGACTTTTTGTCATGCTCACTTATCACTCTTGGCTCCATCATGGTCATGGCTTTCCCTAAAATTCCCTTTACACAAACCTTTTTCTTTGGGAAGCTTTTCATTCCTCCTGAATGCCTTCATTTTGATCTGGGGTTGAGAGCTAACATTGCTGCTTTTTCTCTCTCTCTCTCTCAGAATTTTAAGGAACTTTGGAAGCCCTCTGGGTCTCAGTTTCTTTATTTGTGGTATGGGGATATCAATTAAACCTAAGTCACACACTTGCTTTAAAGTACAAGTGTTTTTTTAAGGTTCTGTATTAATATTGTAAAGTCCAACCACCTCATTTTGGGAAGGAGAATTTAAGTCCTAGAAAGCTTACATAAGTTAACAAAGGTCACACAGATATTAAGTATTAGAACTGAGATGTGAACTAAAATTAATTAAACATGAATTAACATTCCAGGGCTCTTTTAACTATATGCTGAAGAAAGGATGTATGGTTTCTTCAGCACCGGAAACTGCAGGTATGGAAATTACTCCACCACCACAGTTCATACCACATCTATGACTTATGCTTAAGGACTATAGATTTCAAGTTGGAAGGGTCCCCAGAAATCAAGTCAAATTCCTTCATTTTACAGATAAGGAAACCAAGGCCCAAAGGAATGATATGATTTGCCTGAGTAAGGAGCAGAGACAAGATTTAAACCTATTTTTCTGAGTCCAAATCCATTGCATTTTTTTTTCTAAAACAGTGTCTCGTAGGAGGTAAGTACTAGGGAACAGGTCGTGTTGTTGTGCAGTGAAGGGACTTTATCATTTAGCTCATTTCTGAGGTAGGACAGGTTTTGGTCACCAAAGTTTAAGAACAACACTGCTAAACTGGATAACCTCTAGGAAGTGAAGGGCTTTGATGCCAAGAAGGTATTCAGCTCATCCCACCCAAGTCCAGACATCTGAAACTGACATGATAAGTTGATGTTACAAAGAGGCAAATTGATTGATTTTCCAGAAAACAAAGCAAAATGACAATAACAAATCCCAGCTAATACTTGGAACTTTCCCAAAAGAGAATGGGCTTCTTTGAGAAGTGCTGACTTCCTTCTTCTTGGGAGTCTTTAAGCAAGGTTTAGGTGACCACTCCTTAAGGGAATTTCTCTTTGGGTACAGGTTGGTCCAGATAGCTGGGGAAGGCCTTTTCAACTCTAAAAATTCTGACTTTTGCAAACTGTATCTTCCTAATTCAAATTCTCTATTCACAATGCCTCACTTTACCTTAGATAAACTTTAAAATTACATAGAGTTATTTGCCTTCTACACTTTCTTCAATCTGCTCTGAAAATTTCTGTAGCAAATATTTCATTTGGTAGAAGATTTTCTTCTCTTAAAATGAGCCCTGACTTTATTTTACTAATAGGAAACTATGCTATGTTTTCAGGAATTATAATTCACACTTTATCTTGACACAATTGACTGGTTTTATGTTCTCCTTGGCTGATTTGTTCATTGTAACAAAAAAGATTGCTCTCATGCAAGTCTGTCCATCCTTCATCTGGATCCTCCTGAAAGTTTACCCAAAAGGTCCATTCCAATTTTGAAGAGGGAAGTCTTCTTTGGATTCTTCATTGCCTGCAATTACCATACCTGTGGATCCTTTATATCAAAAGAAATACCTGAACTGTAACTGAGCTTAAGAGAAAGGATGATTAGCGGAATGGATAAGGATGCCTTGAAAACTTGCAATCAACTTGAAGTAACATCTTTCCCCCACAACTTCCATTGTTGTTAAAACCATAATTTGTCAACTGCTAGCAGACCAGTTCCAAATAGTGCTCAGCATAGAGGTTGTGCCCAAGAGGCTTATGCACCACAAAAGAAAAAGGACAAAGTGGTTATTAGACATCTTTTGGTTTCTTTCTTTCCTTCTTTCTTTCTCCCCTTGGCTTCTTTTGGATTCCACCCACAGACATTTCCTTCTAGTGGCTGTCTTTAAGGAGTGTGAATATAGCAAAGTGAAAGACTGTACATTCTGTTCACATTAGCAAAAGCTGGTTTTATATTCTGAAAAGAATGGAATGTAAACATTCTTTTAATCTGCAGAGTTCCATAAAGGGAATAGACTTATTGTAGACATAGTCAACTCAACAATGACCAATAATTTTAAATAAATAATATATAGATACGCACACATTTATATATATATATATATATATATATATATGTGCATAGATACACATGTATATATGTATGTATATATGTGTGTAAGTCTATATAGACATATATGTATACATGTATACATAGATAAGCATAGATAGATAGATATAGATAGGTAAATAGGTAGATGATCGATAGATGAAAGATAGATAGATAGATAGATAGAAACAATCCTGTTCTTGTTGGAATGACAGGAACCTGACTCCTTGTGGCCTATCTGGGTCAGTGACTTGATTCAAATGAAGATGAAACCAAAATGTATCCAATCCAAACTGGAGACACTTTCAAGTGGAACAACCCGCCTCATTAGACAAATTAGACATTTAAATTGAGAACGGATGAATCCTGTCACATTATGGTCTCATTAAATGTCTGGAAATATTTTCAAATTCTTAGATATCCCTAAAACCAAAATGTAACCAATGTCAGTCATTTTTATCCTTAATTTAAAATGCCTGGATAATTTGGGCAGGAATTTAACTCGTGGTTTCAGAATCCCTTTCATTTGTCTGATTAAAGCATTGCTTTTGCAGGTAAAATTCAGGAGTTGTTTTTTTTTTTTTTTTTTTGATAATGTCATTAACATCCAAATCCAATTAGGTAAACTTAGTTCAGTTTAGTTGATCTACTTAAAAACTTGTCACCTCAGGCAAAGTAACTAGTGTGATTGTATCAAGATATCTTCCCATTTATTTGGATGGTCCTTCACTTGAATTGATGCAGTCCAGGAAAGCAATAGTGAATTTTGTAGAAAGAAATTCAGGTTTTCAGTTGAAGGACCGACCATCTGTCATTATGCTAATATTTCAGCGATTTAAAAGAAAAAAGAAAGAACTGAGGCACAGAACAAAGTGCATGACAGTAACTCGCAATTTAGACTTGAAGGAATTAGTCACATTTTGCTATTTTCTCTGTGAAGGAGAATGATCTTTAGTTTAGAAAGAGAGGAATGAAAATGGCTTTGAAAAGATGTTAATGCGTGCCTCAAAAGAGGTCATCAGAAAGAGAAGACTTAATTGCCCTTGCAAGGCTCAATAACTTCCTAACCCAGACTTGAGTACTGAAAGAACTAGCAGATGTGATTATTGAGCCACTATTGGTAATTTCTGAGAGATGATGGAGAAGTGCCTGAGGACAAGTGGAGACCTGATGTTCCAATGTTTAAAAAATGTAGAAGAAGGGAATTTGCAAACTATGGAACAGTGAACTGGATATTGACTCCAACTTATATTCCGGAATGCGTTATTAGAAGGATGGTTGGTAATAAGAGGAGAAAAGAAGAAGCCATTGTCATGAGTTAGCATGGCTTCATCAAGGAGATATTATGTCACACTAAGTTCATTTCTTTTTTTTTTTTGACAAAGTTGCCCAAATAGAAAAGGAGAATTATTTTAATCGTTTGTTGAAATTTTAGCAAAGTCCTTGACAAATCTCTCTCTTGCAGTTTTATATGTGTATGTTTTATGCGTTTATTTATTGATATAAATATGTAGATTAGATAGCTTTTATGGATTCAAAATGTTGAAAGGATAGTCACTAGATGGTTTAAGGATATCTATAATAGAGTTATTCAGTGATTTTTTTCTTGTTCCTGCGATAGTTAATTTTTTCAGTCAATGACAGGTAAAAAAAATATAGATGGCATATTTATAAAATTTTAATATGGCAGAAATCTGTGAGTAGTGCTGTCTCACAAATGAATAAGAGAGTTATTATTAAAATGCTTAACTGGCTAAAAATAGATAAAACTTAGTAAGACACAATTCAATATAGACAAATGTAAAATCTTACACAGATTAAAAAAAGCATTGGTTCTATAAGACAAGATGATTAAGGAAATCCAAGAAATAAACATCCAAGGATTTTTATGAATTGCAAGCTAACTACAAGTCAACAACACAAAGCAACCAAATAGATAGCTAACATAAGGTCAGGCTGGAGTAAGTAAAACATACTGACAGTGGAGGTGATGGGCACTTGTTACTTTGCTTTTTTCTTTCCACAGCTGGACTAGTCTTTTCAGTTGTGTATATATACATATACATATATGGATACACACACATATACATATATACATATATGGATACACACACACACACACACACACACACACACACACACACACACACACACATATATATATATATATATATATATATATATATATTCCCCATTTGAGAAAGGAAGAAAGGATTAAATATCTGGAGTAAATGGAGAGAAAGGATACTGGAATCTGAGAGAACTGGCAACCATGTCATCCCCAGATTCTTTGAAGGACTGGTGGTGTTTAATGTAGAGAAGAAAAGATTTAGGAAAGGCATCATCAATGTCTTCAAATATCTGGAAGGCTATTATGGGAAAGGAACAATTGGCATGTTTTTTTCAACACCACTGGGCAGAAAGTGCAAAGTGTGGGAATTTCAGAGAGGGAGATTTAGGTTTGATGTAATGAGAATAAAATCCCTCCTAAATAACATTGTCTAACCAGAAGTTTATGTAGATCTGAAATATGTTGATAGCAATAGGAATGAAAAATGCTTGTAATCCAAAGACATGGAAAGGGACTTATTTATTGTTTGAATATTAGTACTAATGGAAAAGCTAAAACATGGGTATTAAGCTTTGAGCCTGGGTAAATTTGATGGTGGCTCTAGAATCAACAGAAATACATAAATTGGGAGGGAGTGCTTCCTTCTCAGGGTAGGTTATAGTATACTAAGTCCTCACAGAACCTCAGTCTTATCTGCAATGTACTCTCTTCATGTTTGTCTCCTAGAATCCCTAATGCCCTTCAATGCTCAGATCAAAGGCCCTATCCTAAATGAAGCTTTTACTGATCCTTTTCCTTTCACTACAAGGGATACATCTATTTCCATCCCTCATAATTTAACTTTTGTTAATTTTAAATAAATAGCATAGATATTTTCACATCCATGTACTGTCTTTTCTTATAGAACACTAACTTCTTGGAAATAATAGCTATGTGACCAGGGCTAAATCATTTAACCTGTCCAAGCCTCAGAGTATTGATCTTTCAGGTGGAAAGAATCATACTTGTAGTAACTAACTCAGTGATATGGCCAGGCTTCAATGAGATAATGTATGCAAAGAGCACACAAAGATTTACAAATGACTAGTTTTACTAGTGTTCCACACTTCTTCCTTTCTTACAGTTCAATGGGAAGGGAATGGGAAGTGAATAATAATTTATATGGCACCTAAGTGCCAAGCACTACGATAAGCACCTTTTGCTACCAGGTATCATGCTAAGTGCTTTTTAAATATTATCCCATGGCATATGCTGTGCTACAAGAAATAATAAGCAGATTTCTTTCAGAAAAACCTGGAAAGAATTCCATAAACTAATGCAAAGTGAAATGAGTAGGACCTTGAAAACATTTTATGTAGTAACAGCAATATGATATGATGATCAACTGTGAATGACATAACTATTCTTTTTTTTCTTTTATAGTTTTATTTATTATTTTTAGATTTCGACATTCATTTCCACAAGATTTTGAGTTCCAATTTTTCTCCCCATCTCTACCCTCCTGCCACCTCATATGACACCTTGCATTCTGATTATACTCCTTCAATGTGCCCTCCCTTCTATCAAAACCTACCCTTCCCTTATCCCCATCTTCTCTCTTTTCTTGTAGGGCAAGATAAATTTCTATAACCCATTACCTGAATTTCTTATTTCCCAGTTATATGCAATAACAATTCTCAACATTCACTTCCAATACTTTGAATTCCAACTTCCCTCCCTCCCTCCCTCCCCACCCATCCCCACTGAGAAGGCAAGCAATTCAAAATAGGCTATATATGCATTGTTTTGCAAAAGACTTCCAAAATATTCATGTTCTGTAAGACTAACTATATTGCCCTCCATCCTACCCTGCCCCTCTTTTATTTCTTTCTTTCATTTGACCTGGTCCCTTCCCAAAAGTGTTTACTGCTACCTACTCCCTTCTCCCATTTGCCCTCCCTTTTATCATCCTCCTCACTTCACTTGTCCTCTTTTCCACTATTTTACTATAGAGTAAGATAGATTTTCATACCAAATTTAGTGAGCATGTAATTCCCTCCTTAAGCCATATGTGAAGAGAATAAGCTTCACTTTTCCTCTCTCACCTCCTCCCTTTTCTCCTTCATTGAAAAATATTTTTCTTACCCCTTTTATGAGTGATAGTATGCCCCATTATATTTCTCCTTTTCTCCTCCCAATATTTTCCTCTCTCATCCTTTAATTTTAATTTCATTTTTATGAATAAAATCTCCTCTGATTCAACTCAACCTGTACCCTCTCTCTATATATGTTTGTTTGTGTGTGTATTTGTTTGTTTGTCTGTGTATCTGTGTGTGTGTGTATACAATCCCTCCAACTACCCAAATACTGAGAAAAGTCTCAAGAATTACAAATATCATTTTCCATGTAGCAATGTAAACAGTACAGCTTTAAAAGTCTTTTATGATATCTCTTTCCTGTTCACCTTTTCATGCTTCTCTTGATTCTTGTGTTTGAAAGTCAGATTTTCTATTCACTTCTGGTTTTTTCATCATTAATGCTTGAGAGTCTTCTATATCATTGAATGATCATTTTTTTCCCATGAAGTATTATACTCAGTTTTACTGGGTGTGTGATTCTTGGTTTTAATTCTAGTTCCTTTGATTCTGGAATATCCTATTCCAAGCCCTTCTATCCCTTAATGTAGAAGCTTCCACATCCTGTATTGTCCTGATTGTATTTCCATAATACTCAAACTATTTTGTTCTGACTGCTTGCAGTATTTTGTCCTTGACCTGAGAACTCTAAAATTTGGCCACAATATTCCTAGGAGTTTCTCTTTTGTGGTCTCTTTCAGGAAGTGATTGGTGGATTCTTTCAATATTTATTTTGTCGTCTGATTCCAGAATATTAGGGTAAAATTCCTTGATAATTTCATGAAAGGTGATGTCTAGGCTCTTTTCTTGGTTATGGCTTTCAGGGAGTCCCATAATTTTTAAATTGCCTCTCCTGGATCTATTTTCCACATCAGTTGTTTTTCCAATGAGGTATTTCACATTGCCTTCCATTTTTTTCATTCTTTGGTTTTGTTTTGTAAATTCTTCTTTTATTGCATAGTCATTAGCTTTCCTGAACTCCAGTTTCATTTTTGAAGAACTATTTTGTCCAGTGAGCTTTTGAACCTCCTTTTCCATTAGGCTAAGTCTGCTTTCTAACCCTTCTTCTCCTCATTGGCTTTTTAAACCTCTTTTTTCCAATTGAATTAGCTTATTATTAAAGGTGTTATTTTCCTCAGTATTTTTTTGCTTCTCCTTTAGCAAGCTGCTGACTCACTTTTCAAGCTCTTCTGTGACCTGAGCCCATTTCATATTCATTTTGGAGGTACTGGAGGCAGAAGTCTTGACTTTCTTTGACAGCATGCAATGTTCTTCCTCATCTGAAAGGATGGAAGGAGATATCTGTTCACCAAGAAAGTAATCATCTATGGTCTTATTTTTCCCCTTTTTGGGGCATTTTCCCAGCCAGTTACTTGACCTCTGAATCCGTTGTCAAGAGGAGGGTCCTAGTGCTCTTCCAGCTCCCCCTCCCCCACCTCCCAGGACCATGCTCAGGGCTGAGGTTCAGATCAGCTGCTCAATTCCCCCAAGGGCTTTAGGTGGGGGTGGGGTCATCTCTGAGGCCTAAGGTTCATATCCCTTACTCAATTCCCTCAGAAGCTTTAAGCTGAGCCACTCTGACAATGGACCCAGGCAGCTTCCACAACCAGTGTAGTTGCCCGCTGCCCACTGCTGCTGCTGCTGCCACCTCTGCTGCTGCCTGCGGCTAGTACTGGAGGTACCCTGCTCCCCTCTTGCTCAGCTGAGAAAGCCCTCCTACACTGACCCTTGAAGCTTTCTTTGTCACTTGTGGGTTGAAGGATATGAGACCCTCCCTGCTGGGGATTCTGCCCTGGAGGCCTGTTCGATCTTGTTCCTCTCTGTGCTGGGTGGCCAGGACTGGGCTTCACTCTGCTCAGTGCCCTGTGGGATACACCTTTCCCGTCAGCCTTCCAGATTACCTTTGACTGGAAATCTCTTTCACTCTGTTGTGTGGCTTCTGCCTTTCTAGAATTTGTTGAGAGTCATTTTTACAGGTATTTTGTGGGCTGTGGGGGAAGCACTAGAGTATATATGTGTCTTTCTACTCTGCCATCTTGGCTCTGTCTCCCATGACTTAGCTATTCTCAGCAGTGTAATGACTCAAGACCTTTCTGAAGGACTTAAGACAATACTATCCATCTCTAGAAAAAAAAATGACGGAGTGTGAATTCAGATCAAAGAATAATTTTCTTTCCATATTTTCTTTTTGTTTTTTGTCTGTGTTTCCTTTCACAACATGACTTACAGGGAAACATGCTTGGCATTATTTCACGTGCATAACTTATATCAAATTGCTTGCCTTCTCAGTGTAAGGGAAAAGAAAAAGAGGGAGGCAAAAATTTTGAATTCAAAATTTGGAAAAAATATGTTTAAACTACTTTTACGTGCAACTGGATAGGAGATAAAATATTTAAAAAAGTCAATTATTAGGGTTAGAATTTGATCCTCACAACTGCCCTGGGAGGCACGTGCAATTACTGTTATAATTTCACATGACAAAGATGCGGAAAATGTGTTAACAGACTTGTCCAAGGTCACACAGCTAGAAATTATCTAAGAATGGATTTCATCTCAGATCTTCCTGACTCCAGATGTAACACTCTATCCCTTTCAACACCAGCTGCCTGGTTCAATGATCTAGACATAGACAAGAATCAGACAGGATGGACAGGCATAGATAGCTTGTAATTTATATTATTAAAACCAGGTTGACATGAATGAGGTAACACTGAACACTTCATATAACATAATTGATTTATGCCATACATTACTTATACATTAGGCTATTTTTTATGTTTGTGACAAATATTTTTCTTACTTAGAAGGCCATGAATTTTGTGCACATATGTATCTTATCTGTTGTTAATGATATTATCCCTGTATAGTTCTAAGACTGTAGGATCATCAGCTGAGAGATAGAAAGACCTTAGACTTCACCATGCTACTTTATATTAACTAATTTCCACATATTTGCACTTATTGATTTTAAACTGCATTTTCTCTATATGTTGTTGTCTACTGTCTATGCCATTAGAAGGTAAACTCGGGGGCAGAGCCAAGATGGCAGAGTAGAAAGACTCACATATGCTAGCTCCAAAACCCACAGCCCACAGATCTCGTGTAAAAAGAACTCCCAACAAATTCTGGAACAGTAGAAGCCATGCAGCAACGGGGTGAAGGAGATTTCTGTTACAGAGAGCTCTGAAAAACTGATCCCAAAGGTCCATCCCGCACCAGACAGGAGTGGAGCCCAGCCTTGCCCTGGCCGTACGGCACTGAGAGGAGCGAGCAGATCCAAGCAGGCTTCAGGGACAGAATCTCCAGCAGCCAAGAAGGTCCCTCGACCCACAGATGCACAGGTCAGTGAGAAACACATCTGGACGGGCTGAGAGGGGAGCGGGATGTCTCCATGACTCGGGCCCCCTCGGGAGGCAGCGGCAGAAGCAGTGGGCAGCCAGAGGCTCCCAGAGCAGGTGGGAGCTCGCAGGAGCTCCATTAGAGAATGTCTCTGCATAAACCCCCTGAAGGAACTGAGCCTGGGAGGTGGCCCTGCCTCCACCTGAGCACAAGAATTTAAGCTGCCATTGAATAACAGTCAGGCCTGCCACTGAACGCCGTGAGGCTGGGGAAAAGCATTTGAATCTCAGACTCCAAGCACTTGCTGGGCAGATCTAGGCGAGGGTGGAGAGCACTCTCAGAAATCAAGTAACTGGCTGGGAAAATGCCCATAAAAGGGAAAAAAATAAGACCATCAAAGGTTACTTTCTTGGTGAACAGATGATTCTGCCCTTCCTCTCTGACGAGGAAGAACAATGCTTACCATCAGGTAAAGACATGGGAGTCAAGGCTTCTGTATCCCAAACATTTGAAATAGATATCCAATGGGCTCAGGACACGGAAGAGCTTAAAAAGGATTTTGAAAATCAAGTTAGACAGGTGGAGGAAAAAGAAAAGCATGAAAAATGAAACAATACCTTGAAAAAGGAGACCCAAAAAAATGCTGAAGAAAATAACACCTTGAAAAACAGGCTAACTCAACTGGCAAAAGAGGTTCAAAAAGCCAATGAGGAGAAGAATGCTTTCAAAAGCAGAATTAGCCAAGTGGAAAAAGAGGTTCAAAAGCTCACTGAAGCAAATAGTTTTCTCAAAATTAGAATGGAACAGATGGAGGCTAATGACTTTCTGAGAAACCAAGAAATCACAAAACAAAACCAAAGGAATGAAAAAAATGGAAGAGAATGTGAAATATCTCATTGGAAAAACAACTGACCTGGAAAATAGATCCAGGAGAGACAAT
>JAQQSK010010933.1:0-12481 GCA_028658325.1 Potorous gilbertii | reverse complement strand
ATGTACCGCTGAGAAAAAGGTATATTCCTTTCTATTCCCATTCAATTTTCTCCAAAGATCTATCATATCTACCTTATCTAGAGTTTTATTTACCTCCTTAATCTCTTTCTTGTTTATTTTGAGGTTAGATTTATCGAGTTCAGAAAGGGGGAGGTTCAGGTCCCCCACTAGTATAGTTTTGCTGTCAATTTCTTCCTTCAACTCCCCCAACCTCTCCTCTAAGAATCTGGATGCTATACCACTTGGAGCATACATGTTTAGTAATGATATTGCTTCATTGCCTATGGTGCCTTTTAGCAGGATATAGTTTCCATCCTTATCACTTTGGATCAGATCTATTTCTGCTTTTGCTTTGTCTGAGATTAGGATTGCTACTCTTGCCTGTCTTACATCAGTTAAAGTACAATATATTCTGCTCCATCCTTTGACCTTTATCCTATGTGTATCTCCCCATTTCAAATGTGTTTCTTGTAAGCAGCATATTGTTGGATTATGGCTTTTAATCCAGTCTGCTATCTGTCTCCGTTTTATGGGAGAATTCATTCCATTCACATTCACAGTTATGATTACAATCTGTGTATTTCCCTCTATCCTCTTTCCCACCATTTGTGCTTTTAGCTCTCCTTTCTCCCTTCCCCTCCTCAATAGTATTCACTTTTTACCACCTCCTCCTGCAGTCTTCCACTCCTTCTTTTAGCCACCCCTCCCTTTTACTCCTCTTTTCTCTTATTGCTTCTTCCCTCCCTTTTAGCTTCCCTCCCCTTTCTTCCCTCTTCCTCTCCTACTGCCTATAGAGCTAGTTAGGATTATCTACTTAAGTTTATGGTTCTGTCCTTTAAACAAATCCGATGAGAGTACCTCTCACACAATGCTCATCTCCCTCCCCTCTATCCCTCTACCATGATTTTGTACTTCTTGTTGTGATCTAATTTGCCATTTTCTGCTTCCTCCTTTTCACATTTCCTATTACTGTCCCTTCTCATACTTAAATCATATTTTTTATCATGATATCATTTATTTTATACCCGTTTCCCCATGCATATCCCTTTTATATTTCATAATAGCCGCACAATTCTCAAGATTAACAGGTATCATCTTTCCTTATAGGGAGGTAAACAGTTTGCCCTAATTGAGTAACAAGGTGTTCCTCCCCTGTTTGTCTTTTTACGATTCTCTTGAGACCTGCATTTGAAGATTGAATTTTCTATTAAGTTCTAGCATTTTGGTCAGGAATATCTGGAAATCCCTTACTTTCTTGAATGACTTTCTCCTTGCCTGAAATGTTATGCTAAATTTTGCTGGGTAGTTGATCCTTGGTTGTAGTCCCTTACGGAATATTGGGTTCCAATTCTTTCGATCTTTTAATGTAGAAGCTGCAAGGTCCTGTGTAATCCTGACTGTATGTCCTTGATATTTGACTTGTTTCTTTCTGGCTGCTTGTAATATTTTCTCCTTCACTTGATAGCTTTGGAATTTGGCAACTATATTTCTTGGGGTTTTGAGTTTGGGATCCCTTTTAGGAGGAGAACAGTGGATTCTTTCAATGACGATTTTGCCCTCTGAATCTAGCACTTCTGGGCCATTTTCCTTGATGATTTCCTTGAAGATATTGTCCAAGCTCTTTTCTCCATCATGGGTTTCTGGCAGGCCAATAATTCTTAAGTTTTCTCTCCTAGATCTATTCTCCAGGTCAGTTGTTTTTCCAATTAGATATTTTACATTTTCTTCTATCTTTTCATTCTCTAGATTTTGTTTGCCATCTCATTGAGTCATTAGTTTCTACTTGCCCAATTCTAATCTTTATCAAATTGTTTTCTTCCATTAACTTTTGCATCTCCTTTTCCATCTGTCCAATTTTTCCTATTAAGGAGCTATTTTCTCCAGCTAATTTTTGTTCTTCTTTTCCATTTGACCTTTTAGGGAGTTATTTTCTCCAGTTAATTTTTGAACTTCCTTTTCCATTTGTTCAATTTTCCTTTTCAAAGAAATATTCTCATCAGTGAATTCTTTTTTCATAATTTTAAAATCATTGGCCAGTTTATCTTCACTAACCTAAACTTCCTGTCTTCAAGCTAACTACTCCCAGTCCAAATAGCTGAACTCCATGGGCCATAATTTGGAGCCCAAAAAATCAGCTACAACACCAACAACAAAAAAGCAGCCTCTGAGGCTGAGATGTAATAAAATATAGATTCGTTCTCTGTGAATTGTGCTAATTTTGCCCTAACAATTAATACCAAGAAAACACAGATGATCCCCCATCCAGCACCATATCATCCATAAGTGGAATCATTAGCTACAGCAAATGGAGCTTTGAATATTGTGGATAAGTTAATTTACCTTGGTCAGATACTTTTCAGGGATGTACATATAAACAATGAAGTTGACACATGCATTGCCAGAGGTAGCTCAGTATTTGAGAGGTTCCGAAGTAAAGTGTGAGAGAGAAGGGGTATTATTAGACTGGCTGTCAAACTGAAAGTCTACGGAGCTGTTATGATGACCTCATTGTTGGATACCTGTGAAACATAGACACTCAACCTGCACCATGCCAGGAAACTGATTTGTTTTCATTTGAATTGTCTTAGGAAGATTGTGAAGATCAACTGGCAGGACAAGGTGCTAGACATTGAGGTCCTTTCTCAAACTAGATTGCCAAGCATTCAAACTCTGCTTCAGACATTGCAGCTCTGATGTTTGTCTGAATGTTAAACATATTGCTTGGATGTTAAACATATTCTTGCGTAAAAGACTATTTTATGAAGAACTCACACAAGGCAAGCATTCACATGGTGGTCAGAAGAAGTGATACAAGGACACACTCAAGATCTCTATGAAGAATTTTGGAATTGATCGTGTAACGTGGGAGAAGCAAAGGATTTGCCAGCATGGGAAATGTAAAAAGAGGTGTTGTGCTCTATGAGCAAAGTAGCTCAAAAGAAATGCAAAAAGTGTAAAATTAGAGAATCCACTCCAAATGTTCACATGGATTATTTACGCTCAAACTTATGTAGGGCATTTCAAGTCCATGTCGGTCTAATCAACCACAGTTAGACACTGTAACTTGACTCTTAACATAGCAATGTCATTTTGGTCTTGTTGAGAATGAAGAACAACAATCAACCAATCAATTTGGAGGCTCTCCATTCTTCTGGTTCCCCTCCTGAGATGATTTCCTTCTTCTCAGGATCCTTCCTAAAATGTGGTGCCCAGAATTCAGCACAACAGTCCGGATGAGACATACCACATTGAAAACTTACGGCCTCCCTACACTCATAACTGTTTTGGCTGCCATAGGACACTATTGACTCAAGTTGAGTTTGCTATTGACTAAAATTCATCAGTTTATTGAAGTATTTATGAAGTGTGGATTAGTTGTCAGGTATGGTGTGAGGGGCTGAGGATGCAAATGACATAACTAAAACAATTCCTGCTTGCAACTTACAACTTAATACTTCTGGGAGGAGATAACAAGAACATATATAAGCTCATGAAAGATAAATATGAAGTGTATAAATGAAAATAAATGCAAACCAGTTCAATGCAAAGTGATTTAAAAGGTAAGACAATCATGAATGAAGGGATCAGGAAAAGCTTGGTAGGACTTGAGTTTCATTTTGAAAGAAGAGAGAGCTTCTGTGAGATGTAGGTGACAAAGGAATACATTCCTAGAATGGAGGATAGCTGATGCAGAAGAATGAAGTTGGGATGTTAAATGTCACATATAAGGATAGAGAAAATTCGTTTGATTGAATTTTGAAGTCTGTGAGCACAGTAATGTATATCAAGACTGGAAAGATAGATTGGAGTCAGGTTGTGAATGAAGAAAGGAAAAGGAAGGGAATTATTTACTAAGGACTAGGTACTATGCTAAGAACTTTACAAATATTTTCTCATTTGATAATGATTTTAAAAGATAAAAAAAATTTAAATTTTATTCTACAGGCAGTAAGAAGCCACTGGAATTTACTGAATAGGGAAGTAACATGGACCATTCTCTAAGGAAAATCACTTGGCAGTAGATTGTAGAAAGGAATGGAATGGGGAGACACTTGAGACAAGGAATTTAATTAAAAGGCTGTCACAATAATCTAGGTGAGAGGGGAGGAGGGTGGACCTAATGTAGCAGATCTGTGTGTATAACAAGGGGGTCAGCTTTAAGAGATGTGAAGGTAGAAATGGCAAGATTTAGCAACTGGTTAGATATCTGGGGTGAATAATAGTGGGAAGTTGAAGATAACGTCAAGATTCCAGAGCTGGGAAACTGAAAGAATCATGGTGCCTTCTACAAAAATAAGGAAGTTTAAAAGATGGGACAGTTTGGAAAAACAAAAAATGATTCCTATTTTGGACATGTTGAATTTTAAATGTCTTCAAGATATCAAGCATGACATGCCCAAAGTAACAAGTAACATGTCCCATAAGAGTTGATAGAGTCACCAAGAGAGTGAGTATAAAGAGAAAAGAGAGAGGAGTCTATTACAGAGTACTATGGAGTATCCAGCCTGGAAATATGGCTCTAACACCAGTATTCTCTTAGACCAAATGCTATGCCAGAATGAAATGAAGTACTCACAAGTCACCAAACATGTAACAAAGGAGATTTACTTTGCCATAATACAGCAAGAATATACGACAAAGATAAAGTGGCCTGTAGTTTCTCTGGACTATGGCCCTACTCATCTCCATCTGAAAATGCATCTGGTCAGAAAGTCATCAAGGAATGGTAACTCATGTGATCTCCAGCACTCAACAAGTCTGAGAGACCCAGACTAGATGTAGTTGGGACTTTTTATGCCTCTAGGAAGTTATATGTAGGGAAGCTGTGCCTGAAGAAGTTATGTTAGGAAAAAAATCTGGTCTTATCACAATCCACAATGAAAAAGTGATACAATGATAGGCACAAAGAGAGAATAGTGTCCCAAAGGCCTAGAGAAGAGAGTAAACAGGAAAAGATAGTGATCCATAATGTGGAATACAACACCTAGGGCAAGTAAGAGGAAGACTGAAAAAGAAATCAGATTTGACAATGAAGAGATCACTGGTAACTTTAGAGAGAACAGTTTTGGTCAAGTTATGAAGTCAGAAGCCATATTTCAAAGGGTAGAAGTGAAAGGAGTAGAAGTGGAAAAGGCAGGGAGAGATAGCTTTTTCTCGGTTGCTTAGTGGGGAGAGGGGGGAAATCCAGAAGATGACAGCTTGAGGTTATGGTAAGGTATTGGTAAGGAAGAGGTATTTTTTCAAGATTGGAGGAGATTTGGGTATGATTGAAGGCAATGGGTCAGGAATTAATTGATAGGGAGATGTTAAAGTTTAGAGAGAGAAAGAAAGGTTGAGGTTACAACTGACTGAAGAAGAAAGGTGGTGAATTCAAAAGTATATGTACAGGCTTTTGGCAAAGGTCCATTTCACAGTCAGAGACTAGAGGAAAAGAGGAGAAAGTGGGCAAATATGTCATAGGGTTTTGAACTAAACAAAGGGAAAAGAAAGAACTCATCAAATGACCTCAGTTTTCTCTGTAAGTAAGACACTAGGTAGGGGACATGTGCTACAGGCTTAAGGAGAGAAGAGTTTTGAAAAAGTATTTGTAAGGAATCAATTTGGTTTTTGCTTATTTAGTTGTTTTTTGTTCATGTCTGAGTCTTTATTATCCCTTTTGGGGGTTTTCTGGGAAAATATTCTAGAGTGGTTTGCCATTTCCTTCTCCAGCTTATTTTATAGTTAAGGAAACTGGGGAAGAATTAAATGACTTGAAGCTAGTGAGTGACTAAGGCTGCATTTGATTTCAAGTCATCCTGACTCCAGTCCTGGTGTTTTATTCACCAGATCACTAAGCTGCCATAGGGAGTAAATTAGAAAATTTTAGTTATTCTGGGGAAGAATAAAATTGCTGCCATACTGAAATGAGGGACCAGGGGAAATTGAGAGGGAGCATGGTATATGGATAGAGTATTGGGCTTGGAGTTCAGAAGACCTGGGTTCAAAATCCTATCTCGGACACTGGTGGCTGTGACCATAAGTAAAACATTTGACTTCTTCAGGACTCAGTTTCCTTCTCTATAAAATGATGGACCTGTATTTGATGATCTCTAAGGTTTCTTGTATCTATAAAGCCATGAACCTATGAAATTGAGTGACATGAATTTATGCTGTCCAGTCAGCATTGATTTCTTCCAGCTGTGCTCAATAACGTGTAGGAATAGAAGAGATAGATGGTGAGAGTAATGTAGGACTGAGATTTTTGTAAAGGACAAGTGGCAACAGGCCATGAGGGCAAGAGATTTGAGAACAGGGAATCAGTGTGAAGTTAATTGGCTTACTTAATGTCAATACTAGAAACAGAGAAAAGTAAAGTCAGAGCAGATCCCAAAAAGATACTGAAGGGTAGAGGGATTAGAAGTCTCCTTGAGGGTGAAGAATGACTTTAGGAGGGAAGAAGCACAGGGAGAGATGAAGCACAAGAAGGTTATAGTCAGAAAAAAGAATGCCAGAGCTTTTCATTAGGAAGACAGAGTTAGAGTAGGGAATGGTAAAATCCAGTTTGTATTCATCTTCATGATTGATTGAGGTGAAGTGAAAGAAGCAGATCTTGAGACTGAAGAATTAAGAGGTGACCAATTTTGAGGGGAAATTGATATGGAAATAATGAAGAATGACATGAGCAGAACCAAGAGAATAATTGTACACAGCAACCATAATATTGCCTTAAGGTAGTCTTTGAGCAAATAAGTCATTTTGACTATTATAAATACCCAAAGTATCTACAAAGGACATATGAAAGTAGATGTTATCTGCATCCAGAGAAAGAATTAATAAATAGAAATATGTATAGAATAATTTTATGTGTGTGTGTGTGTGTGTGTGTGTGTGTGTGTGTGTGTGTGTAGCCCTCTCTAAAGTACTGGGAGGAGGGGATGAAAGGAAAAAAGGGAAAAAAAGAAGCAAGATAACTTTCTTATATATCTAAAAGAAACAGCAAGTCATACATAATAGATTTGAAGTTTCATGTGAGCTTTTGATTACACTACATTATGGAAATGTTTCTTTTATTCCATAAATAAAAAATAAAATATATGTTTTTTAAAATATGGCTATCAAAAAATATTAGGGCAGGAGGAGAGAAAAATGCTAAGCATGGTACTGAGTTCCTTGAAAAAGTAGAGAAAATGGAAAGGATTCTGGGAGGATGATGGAGTAAGTCAGAAAATTCCAAGCTCTCCAGATTTTCACCATAAACAAGATAAAATAGCACCTCAGGGCTAACATAGAGCAGTTATAAATAATCAAGCATTGGGGAAGAAGAGTGATTTTTCTGGGACTGGAGAAGATTCGAAGAAAAATCCCAGGATGAGGTTTGGTCCCTTTGAAAAGTAAACACTTCTAGCTTAAAGAACAAGTGCCAAGCCCTGGGGTTAGCTGAATTGGACTTCAGTATCTTCCAAAGCCACAGGGATAATGAGGGGAGTTGGGTGTCTGAGTTGGGAAGATAGAAAAAATTTCTGCTGACAAGGAATGCCAGTCCCAGCTGTGCTGTGAGGATGCAGCCCTAGGTAAGAATGAACCAGCACAATCCCAGTGAGTGCAGAAGCAGCTGGATGGGGACTCCTGATTGTGAGCATTTATAGGAGGCTGAAGGTCTTGGTTTGGGTTCAAGGTCAAAGGAGAGAATTGAAGGAGGATTTGAGGACAGAGGCACCATCCCCTATACCTCAGCTAATTACATAAATTAAGCCTCTACAAATAAAAAGAAATGAGCAGGCAAAGGAGAAAGAATCCAACCATAGAGAATAGAATAGAGGATTCATCTTCAGAGGAGGATACTGAAGTAAAGAAATTCTCGTCTACCCCAAAGAGTAATGGCAAATGATCACTTGCCCAAAAATAATACATAGAAGAACTTAAAAAAGACTTTAAAAATTAAATCAGGGAGATTTAGTTTTTCTTAAAGTAATGAAATCAACTAAAAAAAATCCAAGAAAAATGAGAAGACTATGGAAAGAAAGTAAACCAATTAAACAGGAGATACAGGATCTCAAGAAAACAAATCCTTGAAAATCAGATTTGAGCAAGGGGAAGCCACCAAAGTTATGAGACCAAGAAATAATAAAACAATATATAGAGAATGAAAAAATAGAAGAGAATGTGTTTTTCATAAGAAAAACAACTGATCTGGAGAACAGAAGAAAAAACATAAGAATAATTGGACTCTCTGAAAGTCATGATCAAAAAGAAAGCCTTGACATCATCTTTCATGAAATTATTAAGGAACACTGCCCTGATATTCTAGAACCAGAGGGTAACAAATATTGAAAAAATCCACTGATCACCTCCTGAAAGAGATCCAAAAAGAGAAACTCCTAGGAATACTGTAGACAAATTCCAGAGTTCTCAGGTCAAGGAGAAAATATTACAAGCAGCTAGGAAGAAACAATTTGAGTGTTTTGGAAGTACAATCAGGATAACACAAGATCTAGCAGCTTCTACTTTAAGGAATCAAAGAACTTGGAATATGATATTCCAGAAATCAAAAGAACCAGGACTAAAACCAAGAATCACCTACCCAGCAAAACTGAGTATAATACTTCAGGGGGGAAAATTGTCATTCAAAAAAAATAGAGGGCTTTCAAGCATGCTTGATGAAAAGACCACAGTTGAATAGAAAATTTGACTTTCAAAAACAAGAATCAAGAGAAACATGAAAAAGTAAACAGGAAAGAGAAATCATAAGGGACTTACTAAAGTTCAACTGTTTACAATCCTACATGGAAAAATAACATTTGTAATTCTTGAAACTTTTCTCAGTATTTGGGTACAGTATTTAGAGAGATTATACATACATCCACACACACATACATATAATATGTACAGAAAACACAGGGTGAGTTGAGTAGAAAGGGTAGATATCTAAAAAAAATAAAATCAAAGGATGAGAGAGGAATACATTGGGAGGAGAAAGGGAGAAATGGAATGGGATGGGCTACCTCTTATGAAAGAGGCAAGAAAAAGCTTTTTCAATGGAGAGGAAAAGAAGGGAGGTGAAGGGAAAAAGTGAAGCTTACTCTCATCACATTTACCTTACGGAGGGAGTAACATACACATTCAATTTGGTATGAAAATCCATCTAATGCCACAGGAAAGTAAGGGAGAAGGGGATAAATGGTATGGGGGAACGATAGAAGGGAGGGCAAATGGCAGGAGGGAGTAATTACAAGTAAACACTTTTGGGGAGAGACAAGGTCAAAAGAGAGAATATAACAAATGGGTGGCAGAGTAGGATGGAGGGAGATATAGTTAGTCTCACACAACATGAAAATCATGGAAGGCTTTTGCAAAACTACACATGTATAGCTTGTATTAAATTGCTTGCCTTCTCAGTGATGAAGGGTGGGGAGGGAAGAAGGGAGAGAAGTTAGAACTCAAAGTTTTAGAAATGAAGGTTGAGATTTGTTTTTGCATGCAATCTGGAAATAAGAAATACAGGTAATGGGGTATAGAAATCTATCTTGCCCTACAAGAAAAGAGAGAAGATGGGGATAAGGGAAGGGAGGTGTGTGATAGAAGGTTTAGGGAAGGGGTAATCAGAATGCATGATGTTTTGGGGTGGGGGAGGGTAGAGATGAAGAAAAAATTTGAAACTCGTAATTCTGTGGAAATGAATGTTGAAAATTAAAAATAAATAAATAAAAATTTTTAAAAATTTAAAAAAAATTAAAGAAAATTGTCCTGAAACATTAGAGTAAGAGGGTAAAAGAGAAATAGAAAAAAAAATCCACCAATCACCACATGAAAGATCTTACAAGGAAAATCCACAGGAATATCATAGTCAAATTCTGAAACCCCCAGTTGAAGGATCAAATATTGTGAGCAATAAGAAAAAAAAAACAATTTAAATATTGCAGTACCACAATTAGTATCACACAAAACATAGCAGCAAACTGCAGATCTTGGAACGTTATATATCAAAGAGCAAAAGAACTGAAGTTTTGGTCAAAATTAGTAAACCTAGCAAAGTTAAGCATAATTCTGATTGTAAAAAACATATGGACATTTAATGAATTGTCCAACTTTCAAGACTTTGCCAAAAAATAAACAAACCAGAATTTAATAGAAGATTTGATATACAAGAATCTAGAGGAATATAAGGTGCATATCAAAGACTAATTACAAGAGGCTCAATAAGGACTGATCTTTTATAGGAGGAAATGTAAAACATATGCCTAAGATTGTTACTAGTGATTGGGTAGTTCCTAAGAAAGATTGGGGTAGACCTAAGTATCATAAGATTTTTAAAAAGTAAAACATTTATTCAGGAACAGCTAAAAAGAGCAATTATTTTATGCCAGTGAAGTATGAGAGGAAGAACCAACATAGAGGAATAAGATGGGGGAGAAGGACTCTTAGTTCTGTAATCCTGCTTTCCCTGGGAATGATTAAAGAGGGAACAACACATATATATCTAGAAGAATATAAAAACCTGCTAAATTCAGAAAGAAAGAATGCTAAGGGGATAGGGAGAGGGGAGAGGATAAGGGAGAGTTTCTTGAAGGTGGGCAGGTTAAGTAATAGGAGGGCAAGGTAGAGGGCAGAAGTAGAGGAGTTAGGAGGCATAGGAAGTATTTGATAAGCACAGACATAAAATAGAGATCTGGAGCAAAATTTGTTAGGGAAAAAGGAGTAGGGTGGTAAACATCTTGGACAATATCACTCAAAGTTTGCTCAAAAGAGAAAAATAGGGAAACTATACTACATGTCAATCATATCCACTAATGTTGTTTTTGAACTATTTAAAATAACTAGACATTATAAGGTTGAAAAATTGCTGTGGTGTGGGAACTGATGAGTTGGTAGGCTTGGGAAAGACTTGAACTTATGAAAAAAGAGGTTATACCCACTCAGAAAAGCACAGGAGAAATATATATATATATATACATAATGCATGTGAATGTATATATCTATACATGAGTATGATAATAGATATCTATCTGTATGTGTAGGTGTATGTATGTATGTAGGGATATTTGTATGTGTACATATATATACATAATTGTGTATACGTCTATATATATTATATAAACATATACATGTATGTGTATATGTATATGTGAGTGTGTGTGTGTGTGTGTGTGTGTGTGTGTGTGTGTGTGTGTGTAGATTTCAGTGAAAGTGGAGGAGGAAGGAGGAAAAACGAACAAAGTAAAAAGTGCACAGCAGAGAACAAAAGAAAACTTACAAGAAAGCAAAGAAAAGATGGACAGCTCTCAACACCGTATTTATTGTATAGACTTTCTTGAAATGGAAATTTATTGTTGTATATTTTGAATCCTTTCTGTCATTCTGCTGTGTACATGATAATGCTTTATTCTTATATTTAAGTTTCAATATTCAACTTTATAATATGTTTCTTTTTCTTTTCTTATTATGTATCCAAGCTTTAGTATTTGTCTAAAATAATTTTTAAAAAAGAAAAGAAAAGAAAAAGGAGAGGAAATGACAACAAGCATAATCTGGGTTGGGTAAAAAATTTTGTGAATGTGAACTTCAAAGGTGTCAAGGTGGCTGAGTAATAGTGTTAAAAGGAAAGTCTGTAAATAACTGTAAGGAGCAAGGAGTTGTTCAACTCTCCCTCCAGGACCGGAGTATCAGGGAAAAGGGGCAGTCAGTGGTGGAAAAAAGGAGAGGGATATAACATCATGGGGGAGGGGTCAGATCTTGGTGAGTACTTGCAGACATTAATATGAGAAAAAGAGATTCAGCTCAACGGGAAGTTTGTTCGCTACAGAATAGGAATTCCAAAGGCTTCAGTGGAAGAGATAGGCATAGTTGGGGGTCTGATACAAATGATGTAGTGTTGCAGAGAATGGGGATAAGGAGAATGGTGATAATTTTCTCTTATACGAATTGTGGCTAGTATAGAGGGAAAAGGGGTGATAGAGGAAAAATCAAAGTCTATAGTCCAAAATGAAGTTTTTGATGGGCAAAGGCCTAGGGTAGGGGTGAAGGTCAATTATAACCTCTAACTAGGGAGGACATTGTTTTGTTTGTTTTGTTTTTTATAAATTTATTTATTTAATTTTTTACATTCATTTTCACAAGACTTTTCGTCCCAAAATTTTCTCCCCATTTGTCCCCTCCCCACTCCCCAATACACTGAGCATTCTAATTACCCATATCACCAATCTGCCTTCTCTTCTTTCATCCCTCCCTTCCCTTACCCCATCTTCTCTTTTGTCCTGTAGGGCCAGATAACTTTCTATTCCCCATTATCTGTCATTGTTATTTCCTAGTAGCAAGAATAATACTCAACAGTTGTTCCTAAAACTTTGAGTTCCAACTTCTCCCCATCCCTCCCTCCCCACCCATTCCCTTTGGGAAAGCAGGCAATTCAATATAGGCCATATCTATGTAGTTTTGCAAGTGACTTTCATAGTAGTCGTGTTGTGTAAGACTAACTATATTTCCCTCCATCCTATCCTGCCCCCCC
>JAQQSK010010932.1:0-12481 GCA_028658325.1 Potorous gilbertii | reverse complement strand
ACTAATGGGGAGAAAATTTTGGAACCCAAAATCTTGTGAAAATGAATGTAAAAAGTTAAATAAATTTATTTAAAAAAAAATCATTGTAGAAAAAACACAAAACAGTGTATCTATATTATGTATAAAATTTGCTTTTCCTTCCAAAATTTTTATGCATTCAATGTGCAACTTTCTAAGGTATCCTACTTTTCTGGGATTCCTTCTGGCTTTTTTCATTCTTCTCTCATTTGTTTGGGAGGAGGGGTTTGGTTATTCTTAGTCTCTCTACCTCGCTGGCCCTCTCACCTGCATTGAAATAAAAGAAAAACAAATCTTTGTAACAAATACACTTAGTTAAGAACAAGAGATTTCCACCTTGGGCATTTCTAGGTATGTGTCTTGAGTGCATCTTGAGTGCAGCACTTCTTTGTCAGGAGGTGATTCATCATCAATGCTCTAGAACCATGTTTGATCATTACACTGCTCAGAGCTTTTAAGTCTTTCATAATTGTTTGTCCTGGTAATGTCATTGTCATTGTAAAAATTGTTCTCCTGGTTCTACTCACTTCACTCTGTGTCAGTTCACAAAGGTCTGGCAGACTTTTCTCTGAAATCAAGCTTTTCACCATTATAGTATTACATTCATATATACCATAATTTCCTTAGTCATTCCCCACTTGCCAGATACCTGCTTAGTTTTCAGTTCTTTGACACCATAAGAAGATGTGTTGCAAATATTTTTAACACATATGGGTTCTTTTCCTTTGTCTTTTATTTCTTTGAGGTATAGACCTAGTAGTCATATTGATGAATCAAAGGGTTTACACAATGGTGGATTGCAGAGCTTAATTACAAGCTGCTGTCTTGAATGGCTAGCCCAGTTCCCAGCTTCACCAAGAGTGCATTAATGTGCCTGTGTTCTCACAGCCCCTCCAACATTGGTCATTTTTCCTTTTTGTTATCTTTGCTGATCTGAGGGGGGGTCACCTGGAACCTCAGAGTTGCTTTAATTCACATTTTTTTAAACTTATTACAAATTTAAAACATCCTTCCACATGTTGGTACCAAGGAACTGCAGTGAATAGACAGTATATATGAAGAAAGAAAGAAAGAAAGAAAGAAAGAAAGAAAGAAAGAAAGAAACTATAGATAGTTTTGGTATCTTTGTCTGAAATCTGCCTAGCCTTATTCTCTATTTACGAATTGGGGAATCACTGGTATGGTTATAAATTTGACTCATTTCTCTATATAATTGAGAAATGAAACCTTTATCAGAGATACTTGCAGTAAAGAAAGAAAGAAAGGAAGGAAGGAAGGAAGGAAGGAGGAAGGAGGGAGGAAGAAAAAAGAAAGGAAGGAGGAAGAAAAAAGAAAGAAAGAAAAGAAAGGGAAGGAGGGAGGGAGAAAAAAGAAAGGAAGGAAAAGAAGGAAGAAAAAGGCAAGGAAGGAGGGCAGAGAAAAATATTATACTTTGATCTGCATTCAGACTCCATCAGTTCTTTCTCTGGAGGCAGATAGCATTTGTCATCATGAGGCCTTTGGAATTATCTTGGATCATTATACTCCTGAGAAGAGATAAGTCTGTCATAGTTCATCATCATTCAAGTTGCTGTTACTGTGTACAATAGTCTCCTGATTCTCTTTGGATCAGTTCATGTAAGTTTTTCCAGGTTTTTCTGAATGCATCCTGCTCACCATTTCTTTTACCAATAATATTCACCACAATCATATACGTCAACTTGTTCAGTCATGCCCCATTTGATGGGCCTCCCCTTAGTTTCCAATTCTTAGCCACCAAAAAAAAAAGATCTGCTATAAATATTTTTGTAAAATAGCTTCTTTTCCCTTTTAAAAAATTTTGAGGATACAGACATAATAGTGGCCTTGTTTGATCAAAGGGTATGCGCAATTTTATAGCCTGTTGGGCATAGTTCCAAATTGTTCTCCAGAATGGTTGGATCAATTCATAGCTCACCAACAAAGCATTAGCATCCCACCTTTCCCATAGCCAAAAATGTATGTTTCCTTTTCTGTCACATTAGCAACCTCATGGGTGTTAGTTGGTACATCAGAGTCGTGTTAATTTGCATTTTCTCTAACCAATAGTAATTTACAGCATTTTTTTTCATATCACTATAGATAGTTTTGGTATCTTTGTCTGAAATCTGCCTAGCCTTATTCTCTATTTACGAATTGGGGAATCACTGGTATGGTTATAAATTTGACTCATTTCTCTATATAATTGAGAAATGAAACCTTTATCAGAGATACTTGCAGTAAATTCCCCTACCCTAGTTTTCTAGTTTCCTTCTAATTTTGGTCGTGTTGGTTTTGTTTGCGCAAAATCTTTTATATTTTATGTAATCAAAATTATCCATTTTTCACTTTGTGAAGCTCTCGATATCTTGTTTGCTCTTAAATTCTTCCCTTGTCCATAGATCTGACAGAAAAACTATTCCATGCTCTCCTAATTTGCTTGTGACATCACCCTTTATGGGTAAAATCATGTACCTATTTTGACCTTATCTTGGTATACGGTAATGATTTTGGTCTATACCTAGTTTCCGTAATACTATTTTCCAGTTTTCCCAAGAGTTTTTGTCAAATAATGAGGTTTTTGTCCCAGAAGCTTTATCTTTGAGTTTGCCAAATCTTAAATTTCTTCACTTGTTTATTACTATGTGTTGGATACCTAATCTATTCTACTGATCCACCACTCTATTTCTTAGTCAGTACCAGATTGTTTTGATAATTACCACTCTAAAATACAGTTTGAGGTTTGGTTTGGCTAGGCCACCTTCCTTCATATTTTTTCATTTATTTCCTTGATGTTCTTGACCTTTTGTACTTCCAGATGGATTTTAGTATTATTTTTTCATAGTCCTCTAAAATGATTTATGGGAGCAATTTCATTGGTATGGCACTGCCTAAGTAAGCTAACTTAGGTAAAATGATCGTTATCTATATATTGGTTTGTCCTAAGCATCAGCAGTTAATATTTTCCCAATTTTTTAGATCTGACTTTATTTGTGTGAGCAGTGTTTGGCAATTGTGTTTATATAGTTCCTGGGTTTGTCCTGGCAGGTAGTCTCAAAAGTATTTTATATTGCTTATAGTTACTCTAGATGGAATATTTCTTTGTATGTCTTGTTTTTGAACCTTATTGTTAAAACATAAACGCAAATGATTTGTGTGGATTTATTTTATATCCTGCAACTTTGCTAAAGCTGTTAATTATTTTGACTAGTTTTTTATTGGTTCTGTAGGATTTGCTAAGTAAACCATCTTATCATCTGCAAATCTTCATCATCATAATAACTAAGATTTATATAGTGCTTTAAAGGTACTTAGAAGGGAGGAAGGGGAGTAGGTGTATAGAGAGGAGTGTGTGAACCATCAGGTTGTAATCAAGCATTAGTTATGAGGAGATGTGAGCTCTTTGATCTCAGAAAGATAAGAGCCAACAGTGGTGTGGATGAGGAGTAGGAGGAAAAGATTGAAATGGGAAGGAAGGAAGAAAGGAGGCCTTACTTTGGAGGTGGTAGGGGGTTCCACTCATGAATGCTAATATGAGGATGTAGAGATAGTAGAATCGGGAGATGAAGAGTTTACACTGGATGAAGCCTGTGGGTTTGGTGCTTGGCAAGATTACATGTCCTGGTAGGGGAAAAGAATTGAAACCACTGAGGGCCACTGAAACCTGAAGGCATGGGGGAACATGGATACAGGGAGAAAATTCCTAGGTAAATGTAGAAAAAATGGTCAACAGGAAGGGGTATAGACCAATAGACCAGTTGGAGAGGAGGAGTTCTACCATGGGGCAGTCTACTCTCTGACACCTGCAATAATTGGCATTGTTCTGGAAGGGAGGTTCAATGGAAAAAGGGAATCTATGGGGTAAGTCCTACAAGGCAGTTGTAGTAAACACCTAGAGTGAAGAGCTATTAGAATGCATTCCTCAGAAGCTTCAGTTGAAACATGAATACAGATAAAAGCAAGAAACCATATAATTACAGGGATTATGAATCAGAGAATGAGGGCCTAAAGAGAAAGAGAAGATGCATAATAAAGAGAGTGAAACAAATTCTTTTTGAAAAAGGCTGCAAAAATGAAAATTTAAAAAGTATTGAAAAGAACTAGCTGAAGGTAAGGAAAGAAAGAGGAAATCTACTTGACTGAGAGGGAAAAAAGGAGGAAGAAATATAGAATGAGAGAAAAGAGAACTAATAAACAAAAGTTCAATAGGGAAGGGATAACAAACAAGGATTATAGAGCCAGCAAAAACAGGGTCACCTCAAAAAAAGATTAAAAGGAATGTAACTGAAGGAGCATATTTCTATGCTTACAACAGACAAGGGGGAAAACCTTAACTTGAAAAATATTCCCAATTTTAGAGACAAATAGAGGAAAATATAGACATAACATGTGAATGGATTAAACAATCCAATAAAATGAAAAATAATGACAGATTAGGTAAGAAAACAAAGTCCTACAATCTGTTGCTTGCAAGAAACACATGAAAAAAAAGACAAGCACAAATTAAAATTGATGGAATGGAAGAAATTTACTAGGCATTAAGTGAATACAAAAAGCAGAAAATATCCATTGTTCTATCAGACAAAGCAAAAACATTCAAAAATTTAAAAAGAATAATTTTTAATATTATGATGAAAGGAACACAGATAAAAACACTATCAGTAATAAACTGACATGTAACAAATGCCTCAACTTCCCAATTCATAAAGTAAACACCTGAGCTTTAAAAAGACATAGAAAACAAGACAATAGTGACAGAAGACTTTAATATAACTCTATCAGTTTTGAATACATTTTTTAAAAAGATAAACAAAAGAAAAATATAGAACTCAATGAGTTTCTGGAGCAACTAGAGTTAAAAGACATGACGTCCATTGCCTAAATAGGAGAGGAAAGAATATTTCTCTCTACTACCTGCAACTTTTAAAAAGTTGATCATGTTTTAGGGCACAGAGATATTGCAAACAAATATAAACAAGAAGCAGTAATTAATATATGTGACATAGACTATAATGGAATAAAAATATGGATTGGTTCAAGAACCATAAAAAGAAGGTGAAGACCCAAATGGAAAACTTGACAATGAAATCTTAAATAATGACTGGATCATAGAGCTAATCATAGAAATAATTATCAGTGTAGAAGAAAATAATAATGAACCAATATACCAAAATTTCTGAGATGTAGCTAAAAGTCATCAAAGGGAAATTCAGATACTTTATAGCATATGTTAACAAAACAGAAAAGCAATGAAGTGAATATTCATTTTTTTAAAGAGCAGAAAATCAGCAAAGAAACCTAAGCACAAAAAAGAAATATCTAAAATTAGAGGTGAAATAGATAAATTGGAAACAAAGAGGATTCTTGTTTTGATATAGGTGGATCGAGTGACCTTTTTGACATTGAGACTGTATGATTATGGAACTGAGACATCTATTTAATCTGCCATTTGAGGAGAGATGGAGGAATAGAGTCCCAACAAAGAGAAGAGGCACATAGGAGATGATCTATGCCACCACCACTGCTGTCTCAAGAAAAGATGGAGAATTTTTTGTCTGTTCATTTTCCTTTTGTTTTTAAACTTAACCAGTGATTTCATTGATGAATCAAACTAGTGGGTAAAGAAACAAAATTTCGCCCTCTCTGTCCTCTGCTCTGC
This sequence comes from Potorous gilbertii, assembly GCA_028658325.1. Classification (NCBI taxonomy): domain Eukaryota; kingdom Metazoa; phylum Chordata; class Mammalia; order Diprotodontia; family Potoroidae; genus Potorous; species Potorous gilbertii. The sequence continues at coordinate 6,807 of JAQQSK010010932.1, read as the reverse complement.
CAGCAGCTCTTCAACTTTGTCCCTCACCCCTTGAGAATGTACTTCTGCTCCAAGTTCACCTCTAGCCCTGCCCTTGTGAGGAGCAGCTCTCAGCTGCTAAGGAGACCATTATCTGCAGTGGTGCTAAAACAGCCAGAGGTTTGGACAGATAGGAAACTCAGCATTTTGGCAGCATCAGGTCCCTTGACCTCTCTTGTCCCCAGATGTGGATTCCAAACTAGCGCTGTCTCAAGGCATATTACACAGAGGCCAAGTTTATTGGAACTAGGGCTGCCACAGTGGGGGAGGCTGGCTCTGGAGTTGGTTTGGGACTGTATTTGGAAGTCATCAGGAACCCCTCCTTGAAGCAGTGGGACTTTTCCTACACCATCCTGGGTTTTTCCCTGTCTGAGGTCATGGGGCTCTTTTGCCTGATGGTGGCCTTCCTCATCCTCTTTGCCATGTGATGGAGCCATTTCTGTCCCCAACGTTTCTGAATGTTCCTCCTCATCCTCCTGGTCTTTCCATGTCTCTTGAAGCCTGTGAGTACCTCCCCCTCCATCTTACTAGGTGGCCCTGGGGAAAGTCACGGACTCAGGGTTTGACAGAGGTAAGACAAATAAATACTGTATTAATACGCTGTTTAAAAAAACAAAAAACAAAAACAAAAATTTCAATCCAAATCATCATCATCTTTGCAACTTAGTCTTAGGGACTTTTCTGGAGTCCTGACAGGTTTAAAGGATTTGCTCAGAGTCACAGAATGTTCCTTGGATGTGGGAGAGCTACATCATAATCTGAGGCCAGTCCTCTACTCGCTGCCTACCACTTAGGAGGGAAATACCCTCTTCTTTTACTAAACTAGCTTCTATTTATCATCAAAACCAAGGTTTGTGATTTTTTTTAAATTGCCAAACCACTGTTCAGCCCCTCCTCTGAGTCCAGAGAAATTCCCTTTTCCCCAAGTAACCACCTTCTATTAGTTTAATATATTCAACATGTTAAGAACCCAGAGGACCTCATGACTTTCTATCTTTATTGGGGTTTTCAATTTTTTCATGTTTCTTTTTGCCCAACATTATAAAGGAAGAGACTTTATACCATTCATCTTCCTCATCTTCTTTGATGAAGGTTTATACATGGTCATTTGCACAATAAACCTTTGGGGTCTAATGTCTTTGATATAATTTATGTGAAATTTACTATCTCTACAGATAGGATACTACAGAAAAGACCTTACAACTTGTTTGGCATGCTATCATTTATCCAATAATGCATTGATACAAATCCTCACCCATCCATGCCTTCCCATTCTGGGGGGACTTGTGTCTGTGACCTCTCATGTTTGTCACAGAGTGCCATGCCATTTCCCTCCCCACGTGGCCAATCCAGATTATCCTCCTCTCAAAAATCCCCTAATGACATTTTTTATTCCTGTTTGTCAGTGTCCCCTTGGTTCTATTGTGCAAATTGTTGACGCCAACCATGTGCCTTCCCATTGCCTACTGATGAGATTCTTCGCCAGTTCTGTAAAGACTGGTGTTCAACATGTCACTGCCATACACAATGCTGTAGTATATAAGCATTGGAAAGAAGTATATCTGGGGGAGAGGCTTATAGTCACTAAAGGAACTTTGCAGTCTTTTTAAGGCAACCCAGCGTGCATACCTCCTCCATTGGTTTCTTGGTTCAATACATTGGTCATGGGTACTATCTCTTCCAGTGGATTAGATCACACTTGGAAAAATAGTAAAAAAAAAAAAAGCTTCATCAAAGGAAAACATTCAAATATGAAAAACAGCAGGCATAATGGGGAATCCTGGAGTCCATGGAGAAAAAAGGAGAGATTTTGTGATTTAAAGAGGGGAAAGATATTCTCCAACCTTCAGAAAGGACAAGCTCTATAGAATAAATTTGAGGGGTTGGGGGGGGGGTGTTTAAGTGGTATGAAAGGCATCTTCAGGATGATACATGATTATACAGAGAGAGAGTGAGGGCTAAACAGCCCAAGAGCTGCACTGATACTTAGAAAATACGAAGACACCTAAAGGAAGATTGATAACTGGGTGGCACAGAGGGTAGTGTGCTAGATCCGGAGTCAGGAAGCCCTGAGTTCAAATTCAGCATGAAATATTTACTAGTTGTGTGACTCTAGACAGTTCACTTATTCTCAGTTTGCCTCAGTTTCTTCCTCTGTAAATTAGGATAATAAAAGCACTTATCTCAAAAGTTTATTTTGAGGAGTAAATGGGAAAGTATTTGTCAAGTGATTTGCAAACCTTGAAACTTCTTATAAATCCCAGCTAACGTCCTCAACTTCATCACTCCACTTCACTGAATAGATCTTTCAAGAACCATTCATGGAACAATGGACCAAAAAAATACAGAAAATGAGAAAGAAGTTGACAATGGGTTTCAATGTCCATCAGTGGAGGGAGAATGCATGACCATGAGGTCTTGAATCCATGGAAGCATACTGATAATTTTAGGATTCCTTGAGATAATTTTCCATTATCACTTAAGAAAGGTCTGTTCATTGCAATGCAAGGACTTAAATAATTCCCAATGGTCTTTTAAGGCAAAATTCCTTCTACATCCAGGAAAAGAACTATGGAATTCGATCATAGGATGACGCAGATCATTTTCTTTTGTATTACGTTTTGGTTTGTTTTATGATTTCTCCCATTCATTTTAATTCTTCTGTGCAACATGATTAAGGTGCAAATGTATTTAATAGGAATGTAGGTGTAAAACCTATTTAAAATTGTATGCCGTCTCAGGGAGGGAGTGGGAAGGTAGGGAGAAAGGGGCAAAGGATGGGAAAAATCTAAGATATATGGAAGTGATTGTAGAACATTGAAAACAAATTAATAATAAAAAAAGAAAAAGACAAAAAGAAGAAAAGAAAATAGGAGTAAGGCCCACAAAATACATCTCAAAAATAAAACCTCAATAAAGTTGTTCTGCAAAAAAGAAAAGAAAAAGAAAGTTCTGGAGGCTGTTCTTAGCCCAAGACTTTTTTTCTGAAAAAATGAATCATATGAGTGCCTAGATGAGGGAAGCTGGAATGGGGAAGGACATCATGCTCCTGCCACATGAAGATCACTTGAAGAAGTTGGGGATGATTCATTTGGAGAAGAAAAGACTTGGGGAGGGAGACATGAGCCCTGCCTTCAAGGAACTGCAGGGATGACATATGGAAGAGAGCAAACATTCCCTGTTCAGGGCCCCAGAGGCAGAAGAAGGAGCCAGAGTGGAAGTCATAGAGAGGCAGGTTTAGGTTCTAGGTAAAGAACAACTTCATAATAGCTAGAGCTGAAGGTAGAATGAATTACGCCAAGAGCTAGTTGCACTGTCACTAGATATTTTTCAGCAGAAGCTGGATAAGTGTTAGTGGAGTTAAGGTGAGGAATACTGGTAAATGAATTCCTTATATACAGGTTTAATTAGATGACATTGAAGGTTTTTCCAACTCTTTGTTGTCATTGAGTTGTTTCAGTTATGTCTGACTCTTCATGACCCAATTAGGAGTTTTTCTTGGCAGAGATATTGGAGGGGTTTACAGTTTCCTTCCTCACCCATTATATATTTGAGAAAACTCAGACAAATAGGGTGGAATGACTTGCACAGGCTCACATAAGTAGTAAGAATCTGAGACCAGATTTGAACTCAGGAAGATGACTGATTCCAGGGCTGTCACTCTATCCACTGTGGCACCTAGCTCCAAGATTCTACAGTTCTGTGAATCACAAATAGGAGATTGAAGCTCAACTTGTTCTTATTTACCACCTATTTACTGTATCTCCCTGAGAGATTCTTTTGGGGGAGTCTTTAGGCTTTAATATTCCTCATACAATATAAGGAACCTATCCTACAAAGGACATACAGAGGATTCTTCTATGCCGAATGGGTAAGCAGACAAAATCCAAGATGGTGTAATAGGTCTGTGCTGCAGCTAGCTGCATTCCATGGTGGATATGAAAGCCTTTAAGGAGAAGAGCCAAGGATAGAGTCAAGCTAAGGATTAGAGTATGGAAGAACAAAAAGAAGGAGCATGAAGGATTGGGTTGGTAAGAGACTCTAGGCAAGTACTGAGACGAAGTGGGAGCTCATTGACTATGACCCCAAAGCCTTGTTAAGCCTTTCCTTACCCCAAAGGCAACTTTGATTGCTACATGTCAATCTGAGCCTTGTCAAGATCACAGAATTATCATTGAAAACTCTCAGATCACGTAAGATCAGAAGACATAACAGACTGTGTCCATCTTTGTCATAAGAGATTACAGTTGTTGAAAGTTGTTCACCAGGTTTGTGGGGAAAATATTGATACTTTCTTATGTTAGTTCATTAAATGCCTTTGCATTGGCTTGTGTTCTTTGACTGAGTAATAAAGGCAACCATACCAGTGGGGGCTCATGAACTATGGATTTGAGAGGCTGTAGTTCCATAGAAAGAACACCATGTTTCTGTTGTATTTTCCCCTCCTCCTTGCAGGAGGACAGAAGACTGAAGTTTTAGCTCGGAAAGAGAGCATATTTCTTTCAGTCTACTGTGTGAAACCAATCTCATAGAAATTCAAAATTTAGTAACTAGGGGTGGTCCTGTTTGAATAACCCACTTTTGAGTTAGAGAAATTTCCCTAGAAGCTACATATAGATGAAGAAATTTAGGCCTGAGAGATTAAGGGGCTTGGCCACAAGGACCCAGCCAGGTCATGGCTGAGAAAGGATTCAAACTTATGTCTGCTGACTGAAAAATCTAGTGTTCCATCCACATTGCCTTCAGGGACTAGCTTCTGTGCCTAACTTGTGCTCCTCTAAGTTACTAGAGCACAAATCCTTAAACTCATTTCATACAAATTTCATTAAGACTCTTTTTTCTAAATTTTCCTGGTGTGAGTAGGTGATCTGTGGTAGCTTCAGTCAAGTCAAGCCTGGTCTGGAGCCAGAAGGAGACAGGGAATGAGCAGTTATGAAGGTCTTTCTATATGGCAATCACTGTGCTAAGTGTTTTACAAATAAAATTTCATTAAATATTCATCATGTCATTGTGCCATCAATCATTTTATGTTGTCTCCTTATGGAATGACAGGGCATTTGATCATGACTGATCAAAGAAAGAAATGAGAGGGGAAAGAAAAAAGAACATGCAGGAAGGAATATGGAGAATGGAGTCTGAGACAGGAGGGGAGAAGCTCAGGAAGCTGCTGAGACCTTATTCAACCAGAAAGAAGGATAGACTCCCTCTTCCCCTTCCTCCACAAAGGGATCCTCACACTATCTCACAGTGCAGGTGCCTCTTCCCCAATTCTGGTTTCTCTCTCTGACACAGCTAGGAAGTCCAAAAGATTGGTTTCTTCAAACAGTCAAATTTACAGTGGCCTCCAGGGATTCTCAATCACCCTATTCTTGTTCATTGTGAATTGAAGTATCCACCCCAATCCCTTACTGTTCCCTACCTGGCCCACTGAGACTTGGATAAGCATCATCAGAAATTGAACGTTCCTGTTGGTAGGTCCCTGGTTACTGGGCCTTACTTGAAAAGGCACCATTTCCCATACCCTAGCCTTCACTCCTCCTTCTCCTCTCACCTCTACAGTCAGGGTCTTATCCTTTACTCCATTGATTTTTGCAACTTTTCTGAGCACCTATAAGGCATCATTGCATTTCTTGTGGACAATGAGACATCTAGCAGATTCTGACAAACAACTAATTCAATAGTGCAGGACAGAAAGAGTTAATTTTCCATTTTCTCCTTGTTCAAAATCACACTTCTTGTTTGCAGCAGAGTTTAGGTTCCCTTTTTAATTCTAAATCTAATTACGTTATATCATTTAATATGCAAAAGAAAGTTCATGTGTAAAAACTTTCATCCCCAATTATGCCCACAGACCTCTAACAAGATGGCCAGAGTTAATGATCAGCTGGGGTCCTTCTTGATTTTTTCCCCCTTTGATAAAGATTTTATAAATGAGTTAGGACAAGTTTTTGCTTTTGGCTCCAATCAGTCCCCCCCAATAGATGTTCAAATAGACCTATCAGAAAAAACTTCTAAAATTGTCAATAGATTAGACCCCATTTAAAACACCCTTTCATTTCTTGAAGCTTTAAGTGTGAGCAAATTATTTCCTTCTATTCTATCCCATAAAAGTAATCATCTCAGGTGAACAATTCAGCAAGAAGGGGGCAGAGCCAAGATGGCGGAGTAGAAAGACTCACATATGCTAGCTCCGAACCCACAGCGCATAATTATCTATAAAAAGAACTCCCAACAAATTCTGGAACAGTGGAGTGGTGCAGCAATGGGGTGAAGGAGATTTCCATTTCAGAGAGCCCTGAAAAACCGACCCCGAAGGTCTGTGGCACACTGGACGGGAGCAGAGCCCAGCTCTGCCCTGCCCTGGCCATGCAGCATGGACAGGAGCAAGCGGATCAGACCAGGCTTCAGGGACAGAATCTCCAGCAGCCGCGAAGGTCCCTCCACCCACAGACACACAGGTCAGTGAAAGAGACGTCTGCATGGGCTGAGAGGGGAGTGGGGTGTCTCCATAACTCAGGCCCCCTCGGGAGGCAGCAGCAGAGGCAGCGGGTGGCCAGAGGCTCCCAGAGCAGGCAGGAACTTGGCAGGAGCTCCATTACAAAAGGTCTCTGCATAAACCCCCTGAGGGAACTGAGCCTGGGAGACAGCCCTGCCCCCACCTGAGCACCAGAAATTAAGCTCCCATTGAATAGCAGCCAGGCCTGCCACTGAAAGCCCTGAGGCTGGGGAGCAGCATTTGAATCTCAGACCCCAAGCACTAGCTGGGCAGACCTAGGCAGGGGTGGAGAG
>JAQQSK010010931.1:0-12481 GCA_028658325.1 Potorous gilbertii | reverse complement strand
TCTTTTGGTTTTGTTTTGTGATTTCTTGGTTTCTCAGAAAGTCATTGGCCTCCATCTGTTCCATTCTAATTTTGAGAGAACTATTTTCTTCTGTGAGCTTTTGCACCTCTTTTTCCACTTGGCTAATTCGGCTTTTGAAAGCATTCTTCTCCTCAATGGCTTCTTGAACCTCTTTTGCCAATTGAGTTAGCCTATTTTTCAAGGTGTTATTTTCTTTAGCATTTTTTTGGGTCTCCTTTATTAAGGTACTGACCCGTTTTTCATGCTTTTCTTGCATCTCTCTCATTTCTCTTCCCAGTTTTTCCTCCACCTGCCTAACTTGATTTTCAAAATCCTTTTTGAGCTCCTCCATGGCCTGAGCCCATTGGATATGTATTTCAGATATTTGGGATACAGAGGCCTTGACTCCTATGTCTTTACCTGATGGTAAGGATTCTTCTTCCTCGTCAGAAAGGAAAGGTCATATCATCTGTTCCCCAAGAAAATAACCTTCTATGGTCTTAGTTTTTTTCCTTTCTCTGGTCATTTTTCCAGCCAGTTACTTGACTTCTGTGAGTCCTCTCCACTCCCAGCCTAGGTCCGCAGCCCAGCTAGTGCTTGGGATCTGAGATTCAAAAGCTGCTCCCCAGCCTCAGGGCTTTTGGTGGCAGGCTTGGCTGCTATTCAATGGGAGTTTAATTCCTGGTGCTCAGGTGGGGGCAGGGCCGCCTCCCAGGCTCAGTTCCTTCAGGGGGTTTATGCCGAGACCTTTTGTAATGGAACTGCTACTGAGCTCCTGCCTGCTCTGGGAGCCTCTGGCTGCCTGCTGCTGCTGCCGCTGCCTCTGCTGCTGCCTCCTGAAGGAGCCCGAGTCCCAGAGACACTTCGCTCCCCTCTCAGCCCATTTCTCTCACTGACCTGTGCGTCTGTGTGTGCAGAGACCTTTGTGGCCAGTGGAGATTCCATCCCTGAAGCCTGCTCGGATCTGCTTACTCCTCTCAGCGTCGTGCAGCTGGGGCAGTGCAGGGGAGGGCTCAGCTCCCGTGCGGTGCATGATGGACCTTTGGGATAAGTTTTTCAGGGCTCTCTGGAACAGAAATCTCCTTCACTGTGTTGCTGCACGGCTTCCACTGTTCCAGAATTTGTTGAAAGTTCTTTTCAGAAGAAATCCATAGGCTGTGAGTTGGGAGCTAGCCTAGGTGAGTCTTTCTACTCCGCCATATTGGCTCTGCCCCGTCCAGTGTGTTCAGAAGAACTTGCATTAGCAGCTTATCTGGATCAGGCAACCAAAAAGGTGAGGTTATAGGTGAGGGGTGGGACCCCAAAATACAAACAGTCCAGATCGTGCTCGAATGAATTCGACTCAACCCTCTTAAAGCCAAAGAAAACAAAGTTTATTATGGATTCGCCTAATTGGGTTGCCTCTTAAGGATCCTAAATATTTGTGACGCTTGTATTGACAAGCGGGTCAGATAGAATCCCAGCTAGACAGAGTCTGAGCTGGATTGCATCTGAGCCGGGTGTTGTATTTTATGAAAAAATTTTCTACTTCTGTTGAGATAATCATGTGGTTTCTGTTAGTTTCTGTTATTGATATGATCAGTAATACAAATAATTGTCATAATTTTGAACCAGCCCCGAATTCCTGGTATAAATCCTACCCTGATCAAAATGTACTATTTTCATGATAAGTTGATATATTCCTTTTGCTAAAATCTTAATTAAATTTTTTGCATCTTTTTTCATTAGAGAAGCTGGTCTATAATTTTCTTTCTCTGTTTGGACTTTTCCTGATTTAGGTTTCAAAAAAATATTTGTACCATAAAAAGAATTTGGGATGACTCCTTGTTCCCCAGTTTTCCCAAATAATTTATACAGTATTAGAATTAACTGTTCTTGAAATGTTTGATAGAATTTACTTTTGAATTGAACCAGCCCTGGAGAGTTTCATGGAGGGAGTTCATTGATGGCTTGTTCAATTTCCTTTTCTAAGATAAGGTTATTTAAGTGTTCAACTTCCTCTTTTTTTAATCTGAGCTATTTATACTTTTTTTTTTAAATAATCATTAATCATTTAAATTGTCAGTTTTATGGACATAAAGTTGGGCAAAGTAATTGCTAATTATTGTTTTGATTTCTTCCTCATTGGAGGTGAGTTTATCCTTTTCATTTTTAATATTAGTAATTTGGTTTTCTTCCTTCTTTTTTTTAATCCAATTAACCAAAAATTTATCAATTTTATTGTTTTTTTCATAAAACCAACTCAGTTTTATTTATTATTCCAATATTTTTCTTATTTTCAATTTGATTAATCTCTCCTTTTGTTTTCAGTAGTTCTGATTTTGTATTGGAGATTTTTTTTGATGGATCTCTCTATATTTTATTTTATTTATTTAACTTTTAACATTCATTTTTACAAAATTTTGGGTTCCAAATTTTCTCCCCATTTGTCCCCTCCCCCGACGCCAATACACTGAGCATTCTAATTTCCTCTATCACCAATTTGCACTCTCTTCTATCATCCCTCCTTTCGCTTGTCCCCCTCTTCTCTTTTGTCCTGTAGGCTTAGATAATTTTTATACCCCATTACCTGTATTTCTTATTTCCTAGTAGTAAGAACAACACTCGACAGTTGTTCCTAAAACTTTGACTTTCAACTTCTCTTCATCCCTCCCTCCCCACCCATTTCCTTTGGGGAGGCAGGCAGGCAATAGGCCATATCTGTGTAGCTTTGCAAATGACTTCGATAAAAATCGTGTTGTGTAAGACTAAATATATTTTCCTTCATCCTATCCTCCCCCACATTGCTTCTGTTCTCTCTCTGGATCCTGGCTCTCCCCAAGAATGTTGACTTCAAATTGCTCCCTCTTCCCACTGCTATCCCTTCCATCATCCATCCCCCACCCCTGCTGATCCCATTCTCCCCGACTTTCCTGTATTGGAAGATAGGTTTTCATACCAACATGTGTATGCATTTTATTCCTTCCTTTAGTCGAATTGATGAGAGTAAGCTTTGTATTTTTTTCTCACCTCCCCTCTTTTTCCCTCCACTAAAAAGTCTTTTGTTTGCCTCTTTTATGAAAGATAATTTTCCCCATTGTATTTCTTCCTTTCTCCTCCCAATATATTTCTCTCTCACCATTGAATTTCATTTGTTTAAAGACATGATCCCATCTTATTCAATTCATTCTGTGCTTTCTCTCTCTGTGTGTGTGTGTGTGTGTGTGATCCCTCCAGCTACCCAGATGCTGAAAAGTTTCAAGAGTTACAAATATTGTATTTCCATGAAGGAATGTAAACAGTTTAACTTTAGTAAGTTCCTTATGACTTCTCTTTGCTGCTTAGCTTTTCATGCTCTTCATTCTTGTGTTTGAAACTCAAATTTTGTTTTCAGCTCTGGTCTTTTTATCAAGAATGATTGAAAGTCCTCTATTTCATTGAAAAGCCATATTTTTCCCTGAAGCATTATACTCAGATTTGCTTGGTAATTGATTCTTGGTTTTAGTCCTAGTTCCTTTGACTTCTAGAATATCATATTCTATACCCTTTGGTCCCTTAATGTAGAAGCTGCTAGATCTTGTGTTATCCTGATAGTATTTCCACAATACTCGAATTGTTTCTTTCTAGCTGCATGCAATATTTTCTCCTTGACCAGGGAACTCTGAAATTTGGCCACAGTGTTCCTAGGAGTTTCTCTTTTTGGATCTCTTTCAGGAGAGGATTGGTAGATTATTTCAATATTACTTTTCCCCCTGGTTCTAGAATGTCAGGGCAGTTTTCCTTGATAATTTCATGAAAGATCATGTCTAGGCTCCTTTTTTGATCATGGCTTTCAGGTAGTCCTGAGAGATAATTTTTAAATTATCTCTCCTGGATCTATTTTCCAGGTCAGTTGTTCTTCCAATGAGATATTTCACATTATCTTCCATTTTTTCATTCTTTTGGTTTTCTTTTCCAATTTCTTGGTCTCTCATAAAGTCATTAGCCTCCTTCTGTTCCACTCTAATTTTGAAAGAACTATTTTCTTCAATGAGTTTTTGCACCTCCTTTTCCATTTGGCTAATTCTGCCTTTGAAACATTCTTCTCCTCATTGACTTTTTGAACCTCTTTTGCCAATTGAGTTAACCTACTTTTCAAGGTGTTATTTTCTTCAGCATTTTTTTGGGTCTCCTTTAGCAAGGTGTTGACTTGCTTTTCATGCTTTTCTTGCATCTCTCTTATTTTTCTTCCCAGTTTTTCCTCCACTTGTCTAACTTGATTTTCAAAATCCTTTTTGAACTCTTTCATGGCCGGAGCCAATGGAATATTTATTTTGGATATGTGGGATTCAGAAGGCTTGACTTCTGTGTCTTTCCCTGATGATAAGCATTGTTCTTTCTTGTCAGAAAGGATGGGAGGAGATATCTATTCACCAAGAAAGTAACCTTTCATAGCCTTATTTTTTCCCCTTTTTTGGGCATTTTCCCAACCAATTACTTGACTTTTGGGTCCTTTGTCAAGAGCAGGTTATACTCTTGGACTCTTTGAGATCTCAGTTCCTCCAAGATGGCACAGTCAAGAGTGTACTGGTCTGGACAGAGAGAGGGATTTTGGTGCCCAGGATCTTAGCAGATACCTCTTCACATCCACCTGGCCTCCAGTTCCCAAGTCAGCAGTTGTGGCTAATTTTCAGATAAGGTGGATGGGCAGGGCCACCATTCAGTGTGAGACAAAGACCTGCTGGGCCAGGGCCTCCACCCAGGGCTGAGGTAAGACTCAGCTCTTCAATATCTCCGAGGATTATTATGCTCTAACCATGGAGCTTCCATACTGGCTGCTGTGCAGGCTCTGTGGCCTCTGCCTGCTGCTGGAGATATGGGAAGGCCCTTCTCCCTTCCTGGCCTGCTGATAAAACCCCATCATTGACCTTTAATGACTGTGGACCAAGACATTTGAGACCCCAGCTGCTGTGACTGGAGATTCCACCGCCAAGGTGTCCTCTTCCCAGAGTCTCATTACACCACACTGCTTGGCCAAGGTATTTTCTGAGCTCTGCACTCGGCTCCCGTGTCCTGTGCAATTGGTGTTTCTGTGGGCCTTTTAGGTCACTATGGAATGGCAATCGCCTCCACTCTGTTGTTCTCCACTTTTGCTGCTCCAAAATTTATTGAGAATCCCTCTCTACAGGTATTTTTTGGACTGTGGGGAGGACCCTGTGTGTGTCTTTCTAGTCCATCATCTTGGCTCTGCCCCCAGAGATTTTCAATTTGTTCCTTTTCAAGCTTTTTCTCTATTTCATTCACGTAGTAATTCAAAGATATAAAATTTTCCCTAAGAACTGCTTTTGCTGTAGCTCATAAGATTTTGCAGTTTGTCTCATTATTGCCATTCTCTTGAATGAAGTTGTTGATTGTTTTTATGATTTGTTGTTTAGCCTACTCCTTCTTTAGAATTAGATTATTTAGTTTTGAATTAATTTTAGTGTATCTTTCCAGAGCCTTGTCAATTTACCTTGGAGTTAGCTTGTTAAGTGTGGAGAATGGGTGGTCTGGCCATAGAAATTGTGCTCTGCTGAGGTAGAGCATAGGCAAACTCAGGAGTTGGTGATTCTGTTTGCCCTAGTGTGTTCCCGACTACCCTCAGGCAGGCCTAGTGTTTGTGGTTGTGGGGCTCCCCCTCTCTGGGCCTTCTGATCTCCTCCTGGTTTGCTGAAGTGTTCCTTCACTTGTCCCCTTCCACCACAGCAAGAAGGACCCTCCTTAGTGATTTTCCTAACCTCACATGCCAAGAGGCTGTTTGCTCCTTCTGCTCATACCACTGTTCCAGGATTTTTCTGGGGAAATATTTTATAGTTCTTTCATGGTCAACAAGGGGAGGGGGAGGAAGCATTTACTGATCACTCCACAGTTTTTGCTACTGAAAGTTCAAGTAGGTGACTTACAGACATTTAATCTGTGGGCTAATAGTCTCAGAAGTAATCTCTGCAGATACCTAGGACTCCAAGGCTCTCTCACTCACCAGTTTCCACTGGACTCCCATCCTGGGATGATATGCCCTAGTTTTCACAGTGCAGCTGCTGCCTCAGAGAGTCCAGGGTTTCCTGCTTGGCCCTGTTGTGGTGGGGAAGTGTTGGTATAGCCTGTGCAGTATGCACTGTGTGCTCCTCCAGCCCCACACACAGATCCTTCCCATCAGCCTTCCAGTCTGTCCTGGACTACGAATCTTCCACAGTCTGTCTCCTATTAGATTCTGACTCTCTAAAATCTCAGACTCTATTTTTAGAGGTATCTGAAGGAGTTTATCTAAGAGTTTAGGTGAGTTGTTGCGCTCACTCCATAGTTTTCGTGAATGTTGATTGCAATACCTTTATGCTATAGCTGACTGACCCGATTCATCAGTTGTTTGTCCCAAAGTTTAGGAGGAGCAAGGCTGTGCACAACAAAAGTTCTATGAGATAGCTGGCCACCTGAATGAGTCTAGGCTCTATTATGTCTTCTAAAAACTACTATTCTGTCTCCTGATTAACCCGTTAATGACTAAAATACAGGTTGAGGGGGTATAGAATTTTCTCATGGCAGGAGCAAGGAAAACTTGCCATGGAGAATGATAACTATTGGCTGCAGGATGAAATGAATTTTTCTTATGGTTTGTCTATGATTCTTTCCTAGGCTTTGGGTTGCTTTTAACTTATGCTTGGTTTCTGGTCATTCATACTCTCAGTTTTTCCTGCAGGTGCAACTATAAGAGCTATCCTTGACCGTGTATACTTTGGAGAGGCCCCATCAATCAGCATCTGTTTGATATCTCCCCATTGTGGAACACCAGCACTGAATTCTACTTTGTAGATAACTTCTTAGTAAATTAAGCTCTTGGACATGTGCTTCATAGTTATATCACTAGTTCAAGAAGATCAGCTAGATGATGCAAGTGGATAGACTGTGAGGTGTGGAGTCAGAAAAGGCCTGAATTTAAATCCAGTCTCAGACTCTTACTAGACATGTTACTCTGAGCAAGTCACTTAACTTGTTTGCCTCAGTTTCCCTCATCTATAAAATGGGGATTGTAGTAACTACTTCCTAAGGTTATTGTGAGGAGTAAATTAGCGAAAGTTTTGAAATGCTTACTATAGTGCCTGGCACCTTCTGAACAATACATACATGCACACATAGAGACATATATATGTTCAAGCCAAAATAACTCTAGTTTTGCGATGGCTGTTTTCATCACTGCTCATCCACCTTTGGTATTCACAATCACCTGACTCTTACCTATGGTTTCATAACACATACAAGTAAAACTGTCTTGGAAAATGAATAAACCAGGTTGAAAGCTAACAGACTTCAAACTCATCATTCTTTGATGTCATTGGCCCTCTTTGAAAATGAAGGACAAATAACAACAACAAACACATACACACATACATATATGCATACTTACATACATACACATGAACAATTTATTATTATATTACTATAATATCATATATGTGTAATGTGAGTGTATACTTATATAAACATTCACATATACAATCATATAATTATCTTGTCTCTCAAGGATCCTCATCTTAGTTTATAAGCTTATATACTTAGAAGCTGTTTAAAAGTTTGGACCCACTCACTCTTTAGTGACAAAGAAGTATTTTTAAGGTTTTATCAAAATTGCTTTGATGGCAAAACTGAATTATTTCTCAATATCTAGTATATTGTATAAAATAATGTCAATCTGATTTCAGTACTAAAATAAAAAAATAAAGGACAGAACTAATAATAAAAATATATAAAACTCTTAAAAGTTATGAAACAAATTTTGCGATTTCAGATTATTTCTAGCAAAAAAGATCATGTTGAGTCTTTAAATACTATAATTTATGATCTTTTTGGATATTACTCATAAGTCCAAATAAAGATACTTAATGTCATTAAATGATATCATTAAGCTTCAGTAATTATTCCCTCATGTCTGCAGTTGCTATGTGATCTTAATCAACCTACTAAAATTTGTTCTTTCCTTGTTTTATTTGCAAAAACGTGGTCATGTTGTTTTGAATCTCAATGTTCTTGCAAAGTGACTCTTGATAAAATAATTTCAAATTTTATGTAAATACTAAATAATAAATGCTCATTAACAATGAATTTGTGGAAAGAAATGATTGAGTGTTATGTGGCCCAGGGATTCACAGTTATTTCAGTTAATGTAGACTAGAAGTGAAATATTGCTTAGCTAGTGGAGATTCATTTGAAATATAGGTCTACTCCCCAATTTGTTTCCATCATTTTAAAGAATGTTATTGGTAAGGCTATAAAAATTAGTTTTTTATGTGAAAGGATTTTCTGGTTTATGCTCTGAGTGTCATGATTTCTATCACTATTTTCATATTGGGATGAATAAAATCATTTGTATATTTTCAGATACAATTAATTAGGGTGGGAATGCTAACATAACTTTTTTCTGATGAAATTAATAAAATATGAATGGTAATTTACAATTTTATGGATCAGGATATGAGATGTTTTATCAGGTGTTTCATTTTAAAAATGGCAAAACACAATATAATTTTCTAGTTCTCTTACTATATTCCATAGCATTCATATGGGAGCTATTTTTATACATGTAATGTACAAAGGCACCTGCAATTAGATTTGCTATTCATGTAAGTCTTACTTGGATTCATGTAAATCAATAAATTTAAATTATCATCCTTGTATAGACTGTGAAGTCTGTCTTGATATTTAGCAAACTACTGTTACCTGGTGAAATAATCAATAAATTTTGTGTGCAGTTGGAATTCTATACTGAAATCTAGTGCTTGATTTCTTTTTGTTCATGGGAAAGTAAAAGATAACAACACTTTCTGATTAAATTAATTAAGGTTAGATACCATATATTTGTCTGGATGAACTAGTTTCCCAACTGAATATGTCTTCATATATTCTTTTTGATGCATCACCTGTTAAAATAAGTTTACATAAAATAACAAAATTCATTAATACAGTAAACAGTCAATATTGATTACCAATGGTAATATGATTAGGAATGATGTGTTTTCATGGGTGGTGGAAACAAAAGATAATTCTACATGAAAGTATGTCTAGGAGGAAAGGGCTATTGCATGTTGTTATTCTCTTTCTCTGTCATTGGAAGTCAGAAAGTGGGGGACAGAGCTAAGATGATGGAGTAAAAGCAGGGACTTGATTGTGCTCTCCTCCAAACCTCTCCAAATATCTGTAAAAATGACTCTTAAACAAATTCTAGACCAACAGAACCCACAAAATGACAGAGTGAAACCAATTTCCAGTCAAAGACAACCTGAAAGGCTGACAGGAAAGGTCTGAAAGAAGAGCACAGTCCAGTGGGTGATGGACCAGCATAGACTGGCCAGAGCAGACCCTAGGGGACTGAATCAGTAGGAGCTGTGGAGCTTTCCAGCCTTCTCAAACCACAAACGCCAAAGACATCTTAGAATGTCAGTAGGAAAGGTCTCTCAGACCTGAGTGAGAGAGGAGCATAGGCATGCCCCAGCCACAGAACTGTGACTGTGGTGGTGGCAGTGGCAGTCCACAGAAGGTGGAGGGATTGAGGGATTGATCAAAGGGCTATTTTAGGGATGTCTTTGTTGGCCCTGAGGCAAGATTCTCTTCCTTTGCCCATGCTTGCATCTGGGTCACCGCCCTTCATAGTGATCCTGGGGCAAGGAAGAACACTGGCCTAGTGGAGCTTATGGCTGGGGGGGTTAGGGGGGAGGGCTTGTGGGAGAGTGGTAATACTCCTCACAGTTCCAAGGCAGAAAAGAGTGCTTGTGATCACTCACAGACTGGAGCACAGGCCAAGAGAGAAGTAAACCCATCTCTTTTGCTCATATCACCTTGGAAGAACTAAAAACTTTTAGGTCCCTAGATGTATCTCTAAAAGTAACTGCACAAAACTCCTGAAGCTTGGGAGAGTACACCTTCCACACTGGAAGCAGAGTCCTACCTTAACAAAGAGTTGAATAGTCACATCTGGAACTTACCTTTCTTGACTGGGCTGATATGGTATCCTTATACATTTGAAAATACCTATTTTAAACACCTGGAATGAATGAATGGAATTAAAATAGTTTTTTGTTGTTGTTGGGTTGTTTTATTTTGTTTACTATATGCTAAACTCTGGGCTAAGCACTGATGACAAAAATACAAAAGTGAGATAATTCTACATTCAAAGATCTTACACATTTTTGGGGAGGATTTTTCATTTTATTTTAGTTTTCAAATAATTATTTTTTCTTCCCTTCCCTGTACCAACTTAAACAAAATGAAATAGCAAAAAAAACCTTAATCTTTCTAACAAATATCTGTAGTCAAGAAAAATAGCCTCATTGGTTAGGTCCAAAAATGTTTGTTTCGCTCTCTATCTTTAATCCATCAAGCTGTTTATTAGGAGATAGGTAGCATAGTTCATTACTAGACCTCTAGAATTACGGTTTGTCATTGTATTTATCAGTCTTTTTAAGTTTATCAACTTTGCTTATCTCTACAGTCTTAAATAAACTTGTTATTGAGTAAATTGTTTTATAGTTTTTTTCTCAGTTCATTCTGTATTATTATTGTTATTGTTCAGTGATTTAAGTCATATCTGAATCTTTGTGACCCATTTGGGGTTTTCTTGGCTGAAATACTGGAGTAGTTTTCCATTTCCTTGTCTCACTTATTTTGCTGATGAGGAAATTGAGACGAACAGGATTAAGTGACTTGCCCAAGGTCATGCAACTAGTCATTGTGTGAGGCCAGATTTTGAACTCAGAAAAATAAATCTTCTGCATCAGTTCACACAAATCTTTCCAATTTTTCTCCCAGTCCTTCACTTCTGTAATTTCTGATGGAATAGATTCTAATATTCTAATAGGCAGAGACGACACACAGAGAAAAGACTTTTTAACAAAAGGTATTTTGCTCTAGATGGACACATTGTGGGTGAATACAAAAATATGGCACTTGATTAACAAACTTATTGGTAGCAAAAGATATGGTGACAAGGGTAAAACTTATTAGTGTGAAGAAGTATGTATATTTGCATGCATGTGTGCATGTGTGTAATATATAATATATACATATACACAAGTTTATATTATTCACACACATATATGTATGTATATACTACTATAAAATAAGTATATATATAAAATAAATGACGTGCATATATGCATGTATATACTATTATAAAATAATCTCACATTTGTATAACACCATACAATGTACTTTTCTTAAAACAAATATATGTTGTAGATAGTCAACAAATTTTACAAATTAGGCAATTCTTGGTCTGGGAGATTAAATGACTTAAATACATGGAAAATAAGTGATAGACCTGAGAATGGGACCCGGATTCTGTTTCTAGTTACACTACCCACGATTATTAGTTCATGAAATTTCACACATAGATGTTATATACATATACATACACACTTATTTAGACCTTACACATAAACACAAACATACACATCACCTCAGGAATTCCTCCATTCAGAAACCACCAGAATCTAGTAAAGGTGAAGGAAATAAAGTTGTTTTACTGCTAGATTGTAGATTTAAAAATCTATTTCTTTCTACAGCCAATGAAATAAATGAAACACAGATTTGCTGTAACTGCACTGTAAGACAGTATTGTAAATAGACAATGATTCACAGGCCACCTAATTCTTGCAATTCTGAAAATCTTCTGATAAAAATATCAACTTTTCAAAAGCCCCATGGAGGCTATTATGAGGACATGAAAGATGACTATGTCCAAGCATTTTTAACTAGATTTCTTCCAGGTGACAAACTGTCAAAACAACTTTCCTTTCATTTATAATCTATATCTTTTTAACTCATAAAATAGTGGGAAACTATATAAAATGTTCAAGAAGAAATCAAGCAGACTCAAATGGCTACATTTGTAATGCAATGATTTAAGAGACTCAATTATTTATAAGATGAAAATCAATAAAATATAAAGCCCTCACATATTGGTGGTGAAATGGTTTGCTATGCTCTACACATGTTGTGGTACAGCATGAGTCAATTAAATTACTGCCTTGTATTTCCTAATGGCCTGTTCATTGTTCCCAATTCCTTAGGATCGTCACACAGAATACATAACCTTAAATATTGTAATATTCCATAAAAACAGTAATTGAAAAATAAAATCTTTACTTTGGCATTACAATGCTCTCTTCTAAACTCCAGCATGATGCAGTGGAAAGAATACTGAATTTGAAAATAGAGGATATCATTTCAAGTCTCTGATTGACTCATTATTTACCTTTATGACACTTCTTGAGCCTAGTTTCCTTTTTTTTTCAAAATCCTTTTTGAGCTCTTCCATAACCTGAGCCCATTGGGTATCTATTAAGGATGTTTGGAATATAGAGGCCTTGACGCCTATGTCTTTCCCTGATGGTAAGCATTGTTCTTCCTCATCAGAAAGGAAGGGAGGAAACATCTGCTCACCAAGAAAGTAACCTTCTATGGTCTTACTTTTTTTCCCTTTTCTGGGCATTTTCCC
>JAQQSK010010930.1:0-12482 GCA_028658325.1 Potorous gilbertii | reverse complement strand
CCTGTCATATCCTCTTATTATTAAACCTTTGCATCCTCTCTCTTGTATTGTCCCTTCTCTCCACTCAGTCATCACTCTCGTATGGGCTCTGATCACTTCTCCTCTAGACAATTCCAATAGCCTCCTAATTGGTCTACCTTAAGTCTTGCCACTCCAAACCATCTTTCCCTCAGCTGCCAGACATTTTCCAAAAGGGCAGATCTGACCATGTATCACCCTAAACTGCAGGTTTGACTGTTACCTTCCCTCAACCTCACACTCAAAACAATCTAGCGGCTTTTTATTTCCTCTAGGCACAAATACAAAATCCTCTAGCATTTTAAGCTTTTCACAATCTGGCCTATTCTGATTTTTCCAGTCTTTACTCCCCTCAAAGCATTTTATAACATAGCTACAATGAGCTCTGTTGCTCCTTTCACAGGACACACCATCTTGTCTTGAGTAAATTTAATAAAGGTAAACCGAGGCACAAAATTCTGAGTTTTATTAGTTTGAGTGTGAACCTGTTAACAATGTGGGTCAAATGATTACCTCAGGCCAATTACCCTATTTTTATAAGCATAAAACAAAGAACAAAACTGAATAGGTCAGGAAAAAAATATCGTTGACTATAGGTTGGCAGTATCTTAGGGCCAAGGACAACGTGATTGTTTGCATTAATAAGAGTTGGCTAGCAACCACTCCTATCTTAGAAGAATGCTTGATTAATGGGACCTATCATGAGGTTATTGATAATGGACCAAGGGTAAGAGACTCCCTGGCTCTTGGAGGGAGAGCTTTCCTTAAATGAACAATGACAGTAAGAATATCCTGGGGAAATGTACCAGGTCAGCTCACAGGCTTTCAAAGCTAGCAGGGATCTCCTGTACAGTTCCAGGGCAGTCACTCATAGAATACAGGCCAGGAGAGTAGTAAACACCTCTCCTTAGATCATATCACCTTGGGAGGACTGCATACTTACAGGTCTAATCACTGTTCTATTCTTGCCTCAAGTAAATCTGTTATTGTTAAGGGATGCAGGTGGACACCAAGGAGTTGGTTCATCATCCCTAACGTTGCAAGTAAACTCAAATAATGAATGTTTCTTAGTCACAAGAGTTCAGCTTCCACTCTGAGTTAGTTAAAAGAAGTCTTGTTATCCCTTACCCCTTCAGCTTCTGGAAAATTCCATGACAGAAAAGGAAAAAGATAAATATTGGATGTGGGAAAACTGGGATATTAATGTACTGTTGGTGTTGCGAAATGATTCAACCATTCTTCAGAGCAATTTGAAACTATGCCCCAAATCACACGAACTACATATAGGATAGGTCACATTGCCAATCAACAAATACTTGCTGGTTGACTGATAGTTTAAAAGTCCAATTGAAGGGGCAGGTAGGTGGTGCAGTAGATATGACAGCAGCCCTGGAGTCAGGAGGATCTGAGTTCAAATCCGGTTTCAGACACACTTACTAGCTGTGTGTCCCTGGGCAAGTCATTTAATCTCAAATGCCTCCCCCAAAAGTCCAATCCAAAAGCCAAATTATTCTTTTCACCTGGCATAAAGACTACATGAGAATAAAAATAAATTGACAAAAATCTAACAGAAATGAAAATTTTATTTCACAAAGGTAAATCAAAGGTAAATCTTGAATTTAATTTTTCCAGCTTACAAATTAATCAATCTCATTTACTGGGCAGACTAAGACTCTGGCAAAGTCTTGATCCAGCTGCCTGTAGTCATGATGATGGAGAAGGCTGGCAAGATGAAGAGACTATAGCTTCTCCAATTAACTGTAGCTCTTCTGGAAGGAATCCCCATGGTCCATGTATGACAAGCTAAGATCAATCCCCTGTCCTGCCCAGAGAAAGGTGAAGCTGTAGTTACTGGGTCATGGCAGCTTCAGACATCAAGCCTCTCTGAGCCTTCATCCTAGTGTGTTCACATCTCTCCTAGGGCCTCTGATACTCCTACAGAATGCTCTTTGCAATGGCACTCAAGGTCCTTACTTTTGCCACATCAGTTATCTTTGAGGAATATTCTGAGCTGGAAAGTGAAGCTCCCATGGCAACAGAAGTATTTCTGTCAAAGAAATCATAAAGAAACAAATTATTACATTAACTTTTGATAGTTTCCAGCTATGGAATATGGTCTTCCATGGATGGCACAAGCTATTTGTACCTAAATCCCCAACACTGTTTCTATCTAGCCATGGTGACACAGATCCAGATCCAGGCTGCCCAGAACTGGATTCCAGACTCTACGGATCCTTCTTAGTGGCATACTTCCAGGCTGTGCATATCTCAGTGTGTAAGACTCAAACTAAATGAAAATGTTTTCTGCTGGCCAAGTTTGGGGAGATGGGGGGGCAGTTTCAGCACCACTTTTTGCACTGGTTTTCTACTTTAAGGTTTGCACTTCAGGTCCAGTCTCTTTCTTTTGTTGTTAATAACAGTAACAGCATCATGAGGCTGGTTGGTTGGCCAGTGAATAAGGTGTGGTGTCTGCAGTCAGGAAGACCCTAGTTCCAATCCAGCCCCAGACACTTAGTAGCTGTGTGACCCTGGGCAAGTCACTTCACTCCTTTCTCTCAGGTTCCTCCTCTGCAAAATACCAGCACCTACCTCCCAGGGTTGTAGTGAGCTCTGGGCACAGTCCAGAAATGTCCAGAAATAAAATTTCCCTCCTTTCCCTACCAGGCCCACCCTGAGCTGCTGCCCTTGACCTTTCACTGTCAGAGGAGGCCAGCTAAAGCCCTCCCAGGAGCCAAACCAGGCCGGCCATTCACTGCTCCCCTACGCTGAGGCCCTAGGCCCCGCCCCTACCTGAACTTCATGCCCGAGTCCCTGGCAGAGCGCGCAGTGCAGTGGAATTCAGTGGCACCTGAGCCCTCCAGGATCCTCTGCAGGTTTCTCTCGGTTATGCCGCCCCCTGGAGGAGAGAGCACAGCATTGCGTCACAGAGGCACAGGCCTCACGTCACCCCTCCCTGCTCCAGTTTAGCTGAGTCCAGCCCAATTGGATGCCAAGCCATGCAGCTTCCGTCCCTGCCTAGGCCAATGCTGCCCAGCCCCTCCGCACCTGCACAGTCACCCTCTGGGCTGGCCGAACCTCTGAGCTTTTTCCTGACTTCTCTGGTCACTTAGTTCATAAAACACTCTTTCTATTTGCCCTCAGACAGCTGTACAACTTTGTCCAGAGGAAAAACTGGGGTCAGGCAAAGGACACTAAGAGATGGCATCTGGAAACTTTGGTTTTGACACTTTGACTCTATGCTAAGGAAAAATCCTCTGGTTTCAGGGCCTCAGTGTCTACAGCCCACTTCACAAGGGGGCTCCAAGGAAAGTGCCCTAGAAACTCCACAAACTGTCTAAGTCATCACTGTTCCGGTCCATTTCCACTTGTCTTGGGTTGTGCTATGTCTGTTACTGTTCATCTAATAAGAAGATGACTTTCTGGGAAAAAATACCCTCACCCTTGCTCACAGAAGTTTCATCCATATGAGACTGAATCAAGAATCTAAAAGAACATGTTTTAACAAGCTGGCCTAACATCTGTAAGATACAAAATGCGGCTTAACACACCAAGGCAATGTGATTTCTAAGATCCCACTGTAAAATTCAGTAACAAGGGGTAGATTTCCAAACACCTTTGTACACTTTTCCTCCACATGCCCTGCTGCCAGCACAAGGACAACATGTCCAAAATAGATTTTCTAGGTCCCCCTCCTGGTCCCTCTTTTTCTGTCACTGCTACAGCCATTCTCTAAGTCATCCAGGTTTTAAGCTTCAGAATCAACCTTCACACCACCTAAGCTCGACCATCCAAATCAATTACCAGGACCCCTCCCTTGCTGGACATTTCTAACTTCCTGAAGCTCCATACAGGCCCAGTCCAGGGTTCAAACTTATAGGCCAGATAACTGGAAGGGCCTTTACAGAACATATGGCAACCCTTTATTTTACCTTTTAAGTAAACTAAGGCCCAGAAAGGTGGGACTGACTCGCTCAGTTCCCCAAGCTAATAAGGGGGAAAAAAATCCTTAACAGTAAAGGCAGTGCACATTCAAAGAGAACAGATACATGGCTGGGGAACAGGACAGAGTAGAAATTCTAGTTAATAATGTTACCATGTAAATCATTCGCTATCAATTAAAAAAATTTAAA
This sequence comes from Potorous gilbertii, assembly GCA_028658325.1. NCBI lineage: Eukaryota > Metazoa > Chordata > Mammalia > Diprotodontia > Potoroidae > Potorous > Potorous gilbertii. The sequence continues at coordinate 8,334 of JAQQSK010010930.1, read as the reverse complement.
CATACATGAATATGAATTATCAAAACAAGTTTAAATCAAAACCCTCTGGAACACTGAGGTGCCCCAGGGTAATCACTATGGATGTCAGTAACTACTTCTAGATGAACAGAAGTCTAGCTACTATAGTCACAATACTCTGACTCAGCAATGTACACTTGCTGTCTCTTACAACCAAGTCATTTTTAAATGAATGATTAATGTTAGATAGTTACTAGGAACCTGAGATTTTTATTATGTCATGTTAATTTTTTCCTATGGGATTTCATTAATGAAATTATGATGATAGCCAAAGAGGAAATGAATATATATTTCCTTTGTAAACGAGTCTAAACTACGCATCTTAAGAATAAAGGAAAGTTAAGTTGTACTTGGTAACTTTTGTTGCCAATAATATTATCTTGAACAGAAACAAGGCTTCAGGTCTCACTGAATCCAAAGTCATCAGGTAACCAGAAATGACCAGTTTTACTTACCTGTTCTTGGCTTTGTGAACAGGATGTAGCTCTAGACCTCTTTTTTCAAGAAACTGCTGTACTACATAGAGACTTCCTTCTGGGCTATGTCTATTTTCTCAAGCTTAAATATTACAAATTATTTTGTTTTACTAATTTCTAACATGTAAGTGGCTAGCTGCTAAGGCAGTCCCTCAGTGTTGCAGTCTGGATGTACAGCACTGAATTATTCTTTTCCTACCTTTCTGTACTAAATTTATCCTGACCCATAATGGTTTCTGGGCAATGTACAGAATACCCCAGATGTTCAGTTAAATGTGATGTCTTCTCAACTTGTACTGAATCATTTTACAACAAATGAAGTTGGAATTTCAAGTTACTTAACCATAGTGACAACTGAGACAACACCTTCTCAACTGCTATGTTGTTAATCCTTCTCATTAAGAATTTTTACTGACAATGAATCTCATCATAGACATAAATTTCTCCCCTTTTTATGCATTTATTCTTACTAAACTCTGTTACTATATTATCACTAAAGTTCTTAGCAACTTAGGAAGCTGAGTTTTAAAAATTGCATGAAATTTTAAATTATCTGCTTTAAGCAAAAGATAGATACAGAATATTTTTCTCTAAAATGCCAATAGAAAATAGAATGCCTTCCCTGAAACATTAACCATTTTTATGTATGGCTCACTTTAACAATTATTATAATTCCATCTGACCAGGGACCAGTCCCTTGCCTTGTTTTATTCCACTTTATATCTGACTCATCCTTGGGCAAGTCACTTAACCCCAATTGCCTCATCCTAGGTTATCTCCAGTCATCCTGATGGATATCTGGTCACTGGATTTAGAAGGCACTGGAGGAGAAGTGAGGCTGGTGATCTGCCCAGCCCTCCCTCAATCAAAACAAAGTCAAGTGCAAGTCATGTCATCATTTCTCTGATGGCAAGGTCTTCTTCAGCAACAAAGGATGAACACACACGTATCTAACTCATAACCACACCCCTTCTCTCTTCTTTCTGCTTCTCCCATCTCCCTTCTACTCCCAACATTCTGATCAAAGTTCCTTCTTCTGAGTAAAGTACTTCACTTTGACCTTGGGTCCCCTTAACTCTTTCCAAAGTGAACCATCCATTTTGCCTCTAAGTAACAACTCTTACACATTTCTGGAAGCACCTACAATAAATTATTCTCATCATGGATTTATTAGTAAAAGCCAGAATTTGGTGACCAATGATCTTCAGAAATTTAGAAAGCACCCCCGTTTATCTGATGCTCCATCTGTATCTATCTACACTTTCCCCAAATAGTTCAACCTTCCTTTCAAATACGACTTACCAGATCATCTTTCCGTGTTCTTCACCTCCATTACAGACTCAACGACTTGGACCTGACAAAATGTGACTGCTGACCTTGATGATACTATCCCCAAAGGGATAATTCTAATCGTTGTCCATCCTTCTAGCACAGAATTTCTCCTAAGAGCATTATGTTATTTCTCCTCAGTAAAAAGTCTAAACCAAAAGGTAGTAACCACAGGAAAACTCCCATGATTCCAGTTCCAATTCTCAGTCCTCACTAGCTCACCCTCCTATCAGAATATTCTCTTCACACCAAGATACCCCCTCTGAAATTCTTAGTCAGCAGAGGACTGCCAATCCAGAATATTTTCCTTAAATATCACACTATTCTTTTTTGAACAATGCTTGCTAGACTTCTCTCTTCTGTCTCTATCTGCCTCCTTTCTCATCTTACACAAAATTTCAATGTTATTGCTAGCAAATGGATAAATAAATAAATACCTGGCATTACCACAATCTTGCCTTTTGCCTGAAAAAAGAAAAAAGGCAAATTTAAATATTCTTCCTTTGTACATGATAATGAATCAGAGGATAGAAATGTGAGTCAAAGCACATTTAGTTTCTTATTATCAGGTTTGGTGTCTGATTTCAAATAGGTCTGCCATGTTTCTTTTGAGTGGGGTAAGTGTATTCTCTTATATAATGTAAGCTACTTTCCATCCTAAGAAAGAGCTATGATAAAAGGGCTTTACCAGAGCTAAAAGGTTAATTTTAACATACTGAAGGAGAGACGTCTTAACAGAACCCAAGTGGGTTAAAAGATTATGGGAGGTAGAAGAATCTAGATCAAAAAAATGCAATTTACTGGAAAAATCTGGAGGCATAAGACTCATGACCTGGTTGGATGAGCTTGGGCCTTGACTCCCTATCTCTAAGCCTCCGTATCCTCATCTGCAAACAAGGACAAGAGTAATTTTTTCACCAGGCACAGGGAACAAATAAGTGAGTGAGATAAGGGAAGGAAAAACTTTGTAATCATAAAACACTCTAAAATCTAGTCTTAATTACCACTAATGAAATACCAAAAATTTCTGTCTCAAATGACCACGAATGTATTGAGGGGAAGATGATCATTAGTTTTCCACAAGGACTTTAGCAGAAAAGTGACAGCATCAAAATAATCCTAAAAGATGTGAAATACCATAAACTTAAAACCCTACACATCCTCAAGTATTCTTGCTGGATCATCACATCAATTAGCCAGAACTACAGCTTAATATATTCTTTACCTAGTTCTCAGTAATGAAATATTAGTTCCTAAATATGAATTACATTCTAATAACTGTGGAAGATAATACTTGTGATTTCCTGACTTTTATTTAAACTTGTAATGTTCCACCATTTTTTGTTTTATCTTTGTTTTTTTTAAATAAAGTCTTTCATGACATAAATAACTGCTAAAACTGGAATTTAGAATGGGATGACTCCATGACTCAAATCACAGGGGCTCTTGGGAGGCAGGTGGGGTAATAGTGACAATGGAAATAGCAGTTATCCCTAGCAAGCCACACTATATACACATCAAACTCAAACACTATGTGCCTCAGTTTCCTCATCTATAAAATGAGAATAATAGCACCTGCCTGTCAGGGCTGTTGTAAGAATCACATGACATAATATTTATAAAGCACTTTGCAAACCTTAAAGTGCTATGTAAATGCTAGCTGTCATCATTATATTCAGAGAGCAAAATGAAAACAAAATTGAAAGCAAGTAAGGTCAATTCTTGGTTATCCACACTAGGATGAGTTTTTAAAACATTGACCAGTTTTCTCTTAACAGCTGGGGTACAGTAAGAGAGTACTAGGCTTATAGTCAGGAAGATCTGAGTTCAAATTCTGCCACAGACAATTTAGTAGCTGTGTGATTATGGACAAGTCTCTTAGCCTCTCAGCCTCATCTACATCACAAGGTTGTTACAGAGAGTTCAAATGAGACAACATATGTATGCAAATGTTAGTTATACTCTCACATCAGCCAGTGTTTTTTCAATTGCTTTAGTGGTATATGCACATATAATGTAATAAGGATAGGTATTTTTTTCTATTAAGTGATATTAAATCACAAGAAAAAAAGTCTAGTTGGGAGCTAACAACTGACTTGGTGAGGAGATTGTTGCCCTCCCCATATAGACATATGACAAATGAGAAGAATATCACTCAATCATAAATAAGCACTAAAAAGCATACCTGCATATTATGGAGAAATAAGGGTCAAGGGAAAGAAAAGAAATATAGTTGCAGAGGATAACGAAAGAAAGGAAGAGAGAAGTCAGATAAAGGGAAAAGGAAGAAATGGAGGGAGGAGGAAAAAGACAAAGGTAGGAAGAAGATGGAAAGAATGGCAGAGACACTCAAGAGGAATGGGTGAGAAAATGATATACCTATGGAGAGAGAGGGAAAATGAGGCAGAGAGAGGAGAAGAAAAGCCAAGAACATGAAGAGAAGCAGAGCAGAAGAAACCACAACACAGGAGGAAGAGAAGCAAGAAAAGTAAGGGAGGGAAAAGAGAAGAGACAAACCCATTCCCCTCTTACCGGAAATGACAAGCTAAGTTGTACTCATTTCAACAACCTCTAAGGCATTGGTAATGCAAAGATAAAACACAATTCATATCTCCTTAAATAAATTATAACGGTAACGCAACAGACCCAGGTATACTGCAGAAGCTATTGTGATGTGGATTTCAAATTTCCTTCAGTTAAAAGCCCATGTATTTTTGGAAGGGTTGAGTTATTTAGAAATTAAGATGTGCTATTATGAGTCAATATCTCAAGTCCCTCAATCTGGTTTTTAAGGGTACTCCTATCACACACACAGATTACAATCCATCTATGACACAGTAGTGAGATTCCTGAGGGTTCTTATGGCTGAAAAATAAACCACTTAATGCAAAGCAGTGCTGCATCTCTCTAAATGCAGTTAATATGGACAAGAGACAGGTGGTTGTTAAATGAAGAAGCCTTTCCAGCATGCGAAAATTGGCCAGAGTTTCTACTCCACTGGCAAGGCCTATGGCAGTTCTGGGTTTTTAGCCATCTCTACCCCTATCCCCCAACTCCCCATGGCAGGAGACAGCATATACAGGTGGCAATATGGCTTTGGTGGAGGTAAAGGACTTGAAAATAAACACTGGACAACGAAGCTGCAAAAAAAAAAAAAAGTTATGTATTTCTTTTTATTTGGGGGGAGGGGGGAAGGAAAACACAGGTAGGGAGGAAACATTAATTTCTGAACAGTCTAAACCTAAAATTTTTCAGTGCTACTGAAGTTATTCTATCTTGACAATGCTTGCCAAATGCTAGCATCTGCTAATGAATCAACTTACCTCAAATTTAAATAAAGGCAAGTTGAATGTTCCTACATGTATTAATGCTGTTAGATCAATAGCTTTAAGTTACCTCAGAGCTTCCAAAGGAATCATACTCTTATCTGTTGCTTGTAGAGAGTATTTTATGTAGAGGTGGATAAAAAATTTTTTTCTGACTCCTTCCATTATGTTCTTACCTTCAATGAAAGATCATTTAAGAATCTGTGGAAAAGTCAACTTGAATGAATACTGCTTTGACTTCTGAGTCAACAACCATTAACTTCAGAAAAGCAGGAACAGTATGTGACCTGGGAGAAAATGCAGTAGGCTTTACATCCCTCACCTTTCCTTTTTTCTTGGTGGGGGCAGGGAAGGGGAGTAGCAGCAAGAACTATGAAGCCAATAATATAACTTTTGCAAGAAAGTAAGTTCTGGGGCATGTTCTCCAAGCCACATAGATTCAGTCCAATTTCCCACATTAGCTTTAGAGATGTTAAATGATCTACATAAGGAAAAACCAAGTAGATAAAGGACTACTTATTGTTCAATGAAGAGACCAGGGAGTTGTGTATCTATTACATGGATCCCTCATCTACCGTCCCCTGCCCAACCTATCCCTCCTCCAAACTTTCCTATTTCCATTGAGGATATAGTTATTCTTTCAATAACCAGGTTCATTCACAACTTCCCTCCTAACTCTTCCTCCTTTCTCAGCTCAACACTCCCACCTCACTTCTAATCAGATGCTATCAATTCTACCACCTCATCAATTATTATTTCACATGCATTACCCCTAGTTCAGACTCCCATTATTTCTCACTTAGATTATAACAGCTTGCTAATTTCACTCTGTATTTTCCACCTTTCCCCTCTCCAATACAGCTATATTCCAAAGACTTGCCAACTGATATTCCTAAAACAGATTTAACCACATGCCATTCCCACACACAAAAATCAGCAGTGGTTCCATACTGTCTCTATGATGAAATAAAAAAATCCTTGGCCTAGTATTTAAAGCCCTGAACAACCTGACAGCCCCGCTCCCCATTCCCTGCTTTCTAATTTAGTACTGTTCCCTTAGGTACTCTGTTCTGATCAAACTGGCCTCCTGGCTACCACCTGTACCCACAACTCCCCTCTGTCCTATGTGCCTTTGCACAAGTGAGATTCCCTTCTTATCTCACTCTCAGACTGTAGTTTCCTTCTCAGCTGCTGTCTCCTCCTCAAACCTTTTCTCATCTCCTAGTTGACAGTACTTTCTCCCTCTAGAAACCATTCTATATTCCTTTTATCTACTTTGTGTTGACTTTTCTGAGAACATGCTTCCTCCTCCTGGGGATAAGGGAAGGAACTGTTTCATTCTCATCTTTGGATCCCCAGCATCCAGCACAGTGATTTGCACATGAAAACCACTTATTCAATGTGTGCTGAACTGATGCACACAGATTTAGACTGGCACTGCAGATGGACAATAAGCCTGGCCTTAAATGGAACAGATAAAAGTTAGGGGACCAGACTGCATTTGGGAAACTGGATGGTGCTTTCAATAACACCGTTTCTCCCTAAAACAAAAATTCATTATTAACTTTCATATCATGTAGTCACACCACATGGTAGTGATATATCACAATTTCTAAATAATTAAAAGTTCAGTTCACTCAAAGGACAATGAAGGAAAATAGAAAGATGTCATTAGGCTATAGCATTGTATCAAAGCTGATATATGCAAAAAGTAGCATAAAAGATGTTATCCAAGAGATACACCAAGAGGAGAGACTGATATTATAGCAAAGACAAGTGATAGCAGATTGACAGTATACATATTTCAATGACACCCAAGAGAGGTTACTGATAGAAGGGCAACTTCACTGTTGGGTGGACTCCCTTCGAAGGCCCAGTACAGAGCTACACAGGATGAGAAAGTACTTAGGTTGTAAATGGTGATATAACAGACCCACAGAAGTACTAAGTAAATATAAACAGATGCTTAAAACAAGGTGAAATTAAGATTGGCATATCTTACTAAAGCAAAAAAACAAAAAAACCCCCAAAGTACCTATTACATTTTAAGAAAAATTCCATTTCAAATGGTTAAAATAAAAATGTTTTATGGTTTACAAAGGGTCATGAGAGTTACTTTTGGAGAGGAAGGAAGAGGAAACACTCTCATTCTACAATTACTGTAGATGACTTAGTTACTCTTCCAGAAGCTAAGAAGCACTGCTGGAAGAAGCCTCTAAGGCTCTCTTAGTCCAGTCAGTGTCTTCTAGGACACCCTGAACCAGACAGCATTGACAACTGGGCTCGACAACTTCTATGAATAAATAGCAAACTAAGGCAGTATGTTGTACTTGCAGATAACTCTGTCAGCCTAAAGCTTGCTCTCTGAAGCTACCACTCATGGCTCCTCATTCTGCCTCATGGAAAAAGAGAGCAAATCTAAGCTCTCACATACATGATAACCCTTCAAATACCTAAAGACAGATACAGCCACAATGTGTTCTCTTCTCCTGGCTAAACAACCCCAGTTCCTTCAGCTAATTCTGAAATGGCATGATCTCAAGGCCTTTCAACCATCCAGTTGTCCTCTAAATACTCCCAGGGTGAACTAGCAGTCTCGAGGTTATATGTGGCCTACTAGATCCTCAAGTGCAGCCCTCTGACTGAATCCAAAAGGAACAAATCATTTGAAGGGGGACTGAGACAATTAAAGCATACACAAAATGTGGCATCTGAAATCAAACACAATTTTCCACATGTGGTCTGACTAGGATAAATAGAAACCTAAGACCTCTGAATATAACCTGTCTCACTTAACCTCTCTCCAGCCAGTAAATACTCTGTAAGCAGGCAGGCCACAGACAATTATTAAGTATTTTCTCTGGGTCAGGCTCTTCTGTCAGATTTGTAATGTATTTCCTGAACTACTCAATGATTTCTTCTATCTAAGTGGTCTACAGCAGGGCTTCTTTAAACTTTTTCCACCGGAGACTTGGGCAATTGTTAAACTGTGCGTCACAGTCCCACCCACAGTTATCAAGGGCCAGTTGTGGCTGCAATCCACAATTTAAGAAGTGCTGGAGTAGACTACAATGAAAACATCACTTCTATTTCCACTTCCATTGATCTCCATCATCCATTTCCCTTCCAGCTCCTGGATTTCTTTACGAATATATCCATGTAATATACAGTGCAAAATCCCACCT
>JAQQSK010010929.1:10000-12482 GCA_028658325.1 Potorous gilbertii | reverse complement strand
TCCTTTGTGGATGTTTGCTACACTTCCACAGTGACCCCTAAACTCATCAGTGATATGCTGGCTGAAAAGAAGACTATTTCCTATACTAATTGCCTCATCCAACTCTTCACTATGCATTTCCTTGGAGGGTTGGAGGTCTTCCTACTCACAGGGATGGCCTATGACCGATATGTGGCCATTTGCAAACCTCTACACTACATGGCTATCATGAGAAGGGAAAGGTGCAATGCACTGGTCTTGGCTGTTTTTGGTGGGGCCTTTCTGCATTCGTTTCCACTATTGATCCTGGCTGTTCTCTTACCCTTCTGTGGCCCCAATGAAATCAATCACTATTTCTGTGACATATTTCCATTACTTAAACTTGCCTGCATAGATACTAAAATGATTGGTCTTGTAGTAATAACCAGTACAGGGATGTTGGCATTGGTGGTTTTCATTGTTCTTATTACTTCATATGCTTTGATCTTATATACTCTTCGGGCACATTCTTCTGAAAGTCGCCAGAAAGCTCTTTCCACTTGTGGTTCCCATATCACTGTTGTTGTCCTGTTCTTTGGGCCTACCGTGTTTATTTACCTTAGACCACCCACCACATTCTCGGAGGATAAAGTTTTGGCTATTTTTTACACAATCATTGCTCCCATGTTTAATCCTTTGGTCTACACTTTGAAGAATTCAGAAATGAAAAATGCCATTAAAAATGTTTGGAACAGAAACTTGTTCAATAGAAGAAAACAGATGTTGTAAAAAGCGTCAGCGCCTTTCTCCATGACATTGATGTAATGATTAAGTACCAAGACATGCAGCAGAAGTTTAGCAGAGGCTACTCTGGGGCTCCCAAGTATATACAAAGATATATACATACACACACACACACATATATATATATATATATATATATATATATATATATATATATATATATATATATATAAATTTTCGGCATAAGATATAGAATTGAAGAGATTTTAGAGTTCATCATGTTCACCACATGAATCTTACTAATGAGAATTAGTCAAGTGATTTTCTGAAGGACATACACTTGGTTGCTTTGAGATCAGAATGTGAATTCTAGTTTTTCTCACTTTCAGACATCACACTGCTTAACCTTTTCCAACACTAAATAATCCTGATTGCAGGTCATTTCATTTGCTAGTAAAGTTTTGTTTGTATATTTTGATTTTACCAGATTATGTAATCATAGAGCACATGGAACAATCCAGTAACTGGAACCTTTCCTTTTAAAGAAGTACATATATTTCAAGATGAGTGGGTCCTTATGTCACTATCTAATAACTGATTCCATTAAGATAGTGATTTAACTTTGGAAAGTGCTGTGCATACATAATCTCATTTTTTCCCTCACAATAGCCCTGTAAGATGTGTCATTATATTTCTCATTTCACAGATAACAAACCTGAGACAGAAAGAGATTAAGTAAATTGCAAAAGGTCATGTAGCTATTAAGTGTCTGAGGTTATATTTTAACTCAGATCTTCTTGGCCCCAAGTTCATCACTCTCTTTACTTTAGCTTCTATCCCCACTTATGTCTTCCTGTGCTTTTCTCCTCACTGAGATTGTCAGCTCTTAATGGGAATCATCACTAAGCAAATAAAATAATGTTGTGTGTGTGTATACACATGCATGCATAAGCCTATATGCATATACAATCCATTGGCTATTCTTATCTAACTACTTATTTTGATATCTATCTACCTACTATGAATATGAAGATGCAAGAAAATTTTAATGGAATTTAACGTAATATGTAGCATGGAGTTGGGTGGAGCATGTTTGTGTGTACATTCATCTAACCCTTGCATGAAGCTTGAATTAACTATAGTTATTTATCTTACTTTGTTTCACCCATTACTTTTCAATAGTTGTCCATTTATTTTTCTTTAGGAGAAAGTGTATGTGTGTATCAGTTCACAAATAGGTAATAGTTTATAGTTCTTACTGTAAAGTGGGTTTCTTTTTAAAATATTTTATATTTTTGAACTTTATGATTATTTAATGGAAATGCATCTACATACATACATATATACTTGAATGTGGATATATATATATGATATGGTTCATATGAATATACATATATTGCATGCATACTCATACGTATGCCTTTATAATGAGAAATATTAATGATAAAAATGCCTTTATAATGAGAAATAAAACATTTTTAAAAGACAGCACAATAAGATAAGAACATAAATACCCAAAATTTACTATATATGTGCATATGTGCGTTTGTGTATATATGTGTGTGCATGTATTCTTTTATCTTTTCCCTTTCAGGAATACTCTTGTTGACTCCTATTCTTTTTATTAAAACATTGGTTTTTCAGCATTGATATTAAGGTGTTTTCATCTAAGGATTTTTAACTCCTCATTCTCAAGATTACTATTCCTAATATATTCAAATCTGTTTATATTGCTATAATTATTTATTCTACGTCAAATAAGAAAGATAATTCTTTCAGT
>JAQQSK010010929.1:0-7500 GCA_028658325.1 Potorous gilbertii | reverse complement strand
AGACAATTTTTTCCCCTGAAGTATTATACTCAGTTTTACTGGTTAGGTGATACTTGGTTTTAGTCCTAGTTCCTTTGACTTCTAGAATATCATATTCCAAGCCTCTGATTTGTTAATTTTGAAGCTATTAGATCTTTTGTTATATTGATTATACTTCCACAATAGTCAAATTGTTCCTTTGTAGTTGCTTGAAATATATTCTACCTGACCTGGTAACTCTCAAATTTGTTTACAATGTTTCTAAGAGTTTCTCTTTTTGTATCTCCTTCACAAGGTGATGGGTGAATTCTTTCAATATTTATTTTGCTTTATTCTTCTACAATAACGGAGCAGCTCTCCTTCATAATTTCATGAAAGGTGATATCTAGTCACTTTTTTGATCAGAGCTTTCAGGTAGTCACATGAATTTTAAATTTTCTCTCCTGAAACTATTTTCCAGATCAGTTGTTTTTGCAATGAGATATTTCACATTATCTTCCATTTTTTTCATTCTTGTGGTTTTGTTTTGTAATTTCTTGGTTCCTCATACAGTCATTAAACTCCACCTTTTCCATTCTAATTTTTAAAGAATTATTTTCTTCAGTGAGCTTTTGAACTTTCTTTTCTATTTGACTAATTCTGCCTTTTAAGCATTCTTCTCTTCCTTGGCTTTTTGAACCTACTTTGCCAATTTTGTTACTGTATTTTTAAAGTTGTTATTTTATTCAGCGTTTTTGGAGTCTCTTTTAGCGAGATGTTGACTCACTTTTCATGGTTTTCTTGCATTTCTCTCATTTCTCTTCCCAACTATTCCTCCATCTCTCTTACTTGATTTTCAAATACTTTTTGAACTCTTCCATGGCCTGAGATCATTGAATATTTATTTTGAATGTTTGGGGTAGAGAAGCCTTGACTTTTCTATCTTTCTCTGATAATAAGGATTGTTCTTCCTCATCTGAAAAGATTGGAGAAGATATCTGCTCATCAAGAAAGTAACCATCTACAGTCTCATTTTCCCCCTTCTTTTGTCATTTCCCCAGCCAGTTATTTAACTTTTGGGTCCTTTGTCCAAGAGTAGGGTATACTCTGAGGATGTGTAAGTTCTCAGTTCCTCCAAGGTGTCACAATGAAGTGTGTACCTTGGTCTGGGAGTAATTAGCAAATTTTGTGTCCAGAATCTATGAGTAGTAGAGTCTCCTCTCCAAAACTAACTGGCCTCCTGTTCCATCAAGCCAGGAATGGGGATTGAGATTCAGATAAACTGTTAAATTCCTCCAGGGGCTTGCAGTGGGGCAAAGCCATCACATAGGGCTGAGGTAAGGAACACCTGCTCAGTTTCCCCAGGAAATTTGCTATGCAGCAAAGGAATCGTATAACTGTGGGAACTGCTGCCTCCTGAGGCCTGCCCTCTTGATGACCACCTGAAAAAATCCTCTCACTGACCTTTGGCGCTTGTGGGTTTAGGGATCTGTAAAACTCTGCTGCTGTTGCTGCTGCTGGGGATTGTGCCCCTGAAACCTGCTTGTGTCCTCCTCCCAGAGTCATGCTGTGTGGCCAAGTCGGGGCTGGGCTCTGCTCCACATCCAGTATGATAGACCTTTCCTGTCAGTCGTTCAGGTCACCCTGAGCTGGAAATCCACTCCACTATGATGTTCTGTGGTTTCTGCTTCTTTAGAATTTGTTGAGAGTCCTGCATTCTATGGACTGTGGTTGAGGAGCTAATGAATATGCACATTTCTGCTCTGCCATCTTGGCTCTGCCCCTCAAAACGTATAATTTTGATTGCAGTACACTGAAAAGTCTTTTCCACAACCCCTCCCCTTGCAACCAAGATTCCGAGGAATTCAGAAAAGTGGAAAAAAATTTTGCAGCTGTTTTCTGTGAGAAAGGCTTCATTTCTAAAATATATAGAGACATGAGTCAAATGTACAAAAATACAAGTCATTCCCCAATTGATAAATGGTCAAAGGATATGATAAGGCAGTCTTCAGAGGAAGAAATTACAGATGCCTATAGTCACATGCCTAAATGCTCTAAATCACTACTGATTAGAGAGATGCAAATCAAAAGAACTCTGAGGTACAACATCACACCTATCAGATTAGCAAACATGACAGAAAAAGAAGATGATAAATGTTGGAGAGGATATGGGAGAGTTGGAAATCGAATTCATAGATACTGGAGTTGTGAGCTTATCCCAGCATTCTGCAAAGCAATTTGGAACTATGCATAAAGAGCTACAAAAATATAAGTACCATTTGACCCAGCAGCATCACTTCTAAGACTGTATCCCCAAGAGATCATGACAATGGGACCGGGTCTCACATGTACAAAAATATTTGTAACAGCACTCTTCGTGGTGACCAAAACTGAAAATCAAGGGGATGCCCATTATTTGGGGAATGACTGAATAAATTATGGTATAGGAAAGTAATGGCATACTATTATGCTATAATAAATAATAAACAGGAAGTCTTCAAAGAATCCTGGAAAACTTATATAATCTGATGCTGAGTGAAAGAAGTAGAATCAAGAGAACTTTTTGGACATTTATGACCACGGTATAGGAGAGGTTTTTTCTGGTAGACTTGGAGCTTCATTGCAATGCAAACACTTAAAAAAAATCCCCAATGCTCTTTTAAGGTAAAATGCCTTTAACTTCCAGAGAAAGAAATATGGAATTCAGTCGTAGAATGTAACAGATCATTTTCTCTTGTATTTTGTATTTTGGTTTCTGATATGATTTCTCCCATTCATTTTAATTCTTCTGCACAGCAGGACTATACTGAATATTTGTTCACAGGAATTTATGTGTATGTATAACACTGTATGCTGTCTTGGGTAGTCAGGGGGAACGTAGGGAAGAGGGAGAGGGAAAATCTCGGTTGTATTGTAGTGATTGCAGAACATGAAAATAAATGAAATTAATAAAAAAATTAAAAACGAGATAAAATGATATTTAAAAGATTTAAATTTGAAGTAAATATTCCCACTACCACCATGACCTAACTAAGACTGTTGGGAAACCAATTTCTCAATTCCCCAAATGTTTTCAGATTACAGATTAGCTCATTACAGGAGTAATTATTCCATACGCCCTCTCTCTATATAAAACTTGGTAAGAGTGCAGGTTAGCAGGCAAACTAGTAACTGCTCTTTGTTGCTAGTCCAGCTGAAGGACTGATGGGCAAGGAGTAGTGGCATTTGAGAACATTAGTAACTGGCACAAATACTCAATGAGTTCAGAGTTTGGGATATTTGACTCTAGTAAAACTTTGATACAATACGGCCTTTCTTCTTAGATTGGTTGGCCAATAGAAAGAAAGACAGTTTTGTGTATTTGAAAGGTACATTGTAAAGAACTGATGAATGAGATTAATGGTTGAAATTGTGCTGAGTTGTTTCATAGGAAATCACAACTGAAAGATATGTTGAATGCTCATGAGATATATGTTATCAAATATAACTTTTTTCTGTTTTCCTTTCTTATATGTTCTTTTTCTTTTCCACAACAGTGAACTTCATTGCTTCACTGTAAATCGGTACAACAATTTTCATTAATGGAATGCAATATGATTTTTTTTGGGGTAGAGATGAACGTAGTCATTGTTAAAGTGGAAGGATTTAGAACTTGAATTTATCCTAAGGAATGGTTGATTATATCACCTCCGTTTAGACCAGTAAATTGTGGCTCAAATATGTTAAACAAATTTCCAAATTCTGTACATTAAGCAAATAACAGAATTAGTCTTCTAATAGTAATATTTAAGCTCTACACGTCATGCCCATTTCATTACATCATAAAGGTTGAGGTAGGCATATTTTAAGGATTGCTAGGAAGATGATAACCTATCATTCAATAATTAAGTTTAATGGACATAAAAGAACACTGACCAGCATGTTAGGATACAAAGTATCATCCAGTCCCTATACAAATTTGACAAAAATGTCATTTCCTTCAGGTTTTATCTACCCTTTCTTCTATAAAATGAGGAATTTTGACTATTGCAGAAGTACTTAACCTTTTTTGCCCAGAACCAATGTTGTTGTCAGAAATCCTATTAATTCCAAATCTCCATCATACACACACACACACACACACACACACACACACACACACACATACACACACACACATATATTTGCTTACATTTATAATTGACGGATATTAGAGTTGTCAATTAAGTTACTGAAAATAAAGTTGTAATTGGCCCCATCTACTCCCACTGAAGATTAGTGCTTTTTGGGCAGTCTGAAACTGTAAATTCAGAAAGGTGAACTTCATTGCACAGGAAGAATTTTAAAGTGCAAAATTACTTGTAGGGATTTCTAGGCAGGAGAAGTAGAAACTACAAGGTTCAATCATAACTATTTTTATGTGTTTAAAAGGGCATTCCCTGGAAGAGATTAAACTGATTTTGTTTAGACTCAAATTGCAAAAGTAAGACTAATGAGGGGGCGATTGCAAAGAATCAAAGCTAGACATTATGTCGGGAGGAAAATAATTACATCCTAAAAAATGGAACTGTATAAAAAAGGAATGGATTATTTTGGGAAGAAATGAGTTCCCCCTTGAGCAAACTCATAAAATAAAAGCTAGAGGACAACTTGTCAAGTACATCGTAGAGATTCATTTTATATATATATATATATATACAACCGCGTTTTGGAGATCACTAAAGGTTCCAACCAAATCTGAAAATGGGTTATTCTCCAATCCAAAGTTGACTACATGTTAAATATAAATAGTGCCTTTATGAATAACAATAAAATTTAGAGAAGGGGTTTAATGAGTGCTTCTTCCCTCTCCCCATAAAGATATACATATATATATATGTATATATATATATATATATATATATACACACATACATACATACATACATATATATACCTACATATATATCTGTTTGTGTATGTACATGTGTATTTGTGTATATATATAAATGTGTGTGTGTATTTGTATATTTTCTATGTATATATATATATGGGGGGGTGTATATACATATACGTATATATACATTATATATATATATATAATATATATATATATAGACAGAGAAAGTGAGAGACAGAGAGAGAGAGAGAGAGAGAGAGAGAGAGAGAGAGAGAGAGAGAGAGAGAAAGAGAGAGAGAGAGAGAGAGAGAGAGAGAGAGAGAGAGACTAGACATATAATTTCCCTAATGCAGCAAACTCTCAGATAAGAATATTCTCTCAATCCATGAAATCAATCATCAGGTACTGATACGATAAATGGCTTGCCAGGCAGACAAAACCACATCGTGAAAGTGGAGGAACTTGCCATCTTGATGAAAAATAAAAACAAAATAAATAGAGAAATCAATAAATAAAAGAATAAATAATACTTTTAAAAAGAACACAAACTTATACAAATATTCCTTAAAATAGACTCAAGTGGAGTAAATTATTCACTCCTTTCAGTCATGTCCAAATCTTCCTCATCCCATGAGGAGTTTTCCTGGCAAAGATACTAGAATGATTTGTCATTGTGTCTTCAGTTCATTTGAAAAGTTAGGGAACTGAAGTAAACATGGTTAAATGACTTTGCCGGGGTCATGCTACTAGTAGGTGTCTGAGACCAGATAAGAACTCTGAAAGATGAGTCTTCTAGAATTCTGGACTGGCACTCTGTCCACTGTAACAACTAGCTGCCCACAGTAGACTAGAGAAAAGGTAGAATTTACATCATACAAATGATAATGAAGACTTTAGCCTTAGACATTAACCAATAAATTTTTTATCTTACCTTTTCACCTGTTTTATATTCTGTTATTTGCACCCCACTTCCACTCTGTACAGAATATGACCCTTTTCTGAATCATAGGCAGCATCCTTGTTAACACTTTTATTTTCTTTTTACTATCTCCTTTGGATGTGACCAAAATTTTGAAAATGAACATATATAAACACCAAAATAATCCATCCAAAATAGCAATTACTGTACTCAGTCACGTGGTTTTGCTCTTTAATTGCATGTAACTCCAGTAATTATAAATTTGTATCACACTGAATTTGATATGTTTCTGAAGGTGGTGAGCTCCTTATCATTAGATATCTTTAAGAATGGGATACATAAGCATTGAGTAGAAATATAGAAGCAGTTTTTACTCATAAAGAACATGAATTTTACAAAGTGTTGCCAACTGAAACATGCTGTGAAATGAAAAAAAAATTTACCTCTGTGATTCAGCTGTTGTTTTATTTGAGACTGAGAATGACCAGTTGAGGTAGTTACAGCAGATCTTGTTTTGGTCACTTTGCAGATGTGGAAACAGATGTGTTGTCCCCTTGGATAACATTCTCATTTGCCTTAACTAAAAATAAATAAAGGTTCGAGATACAAATTGGAGATATCCATCTAAACACGTATGTCCATATTCATTCATGCGTATATAGCACCTCTTCCTTGACTGATATAAGTGCTGCGTAACATAAGAATTAGTGATTTCATTTTGCTTTTTTCATCTTGGGTTTATTGTATTTTGGGATTCACATTCCCTTATTTTAACATTCCCTAGACAATCTCGATTAAAAAAATAACACAAAATGAATTTCAAATGCTTGAAGTAAAGTAAAGCAAATTTCTGCTTTGTTTATGTCTAAAAAACAAAGTACAAGAAACTTAAATCTTCACTATTAGACCAGTATCATTTTAACAGCAGTTTTCTATCACATATAAACAATTTATGTTGATCAGTTTTATGACATTTTACTACTATCAATACTTCTAAGAACTGACTTGCTCTGTCTCATGAAGTTGCATGTTTCCCACCACAGGAGGTATATAAGAGTCAACTAAGAAGCCACTTGAGAATCTAACTGATTCTTGCTCAGTTGTGGTCTGGATTTCATATTAGCCATTCTTTCCAAGTCTGACATTTTCAGAGTTTAAGAGTTGAATTGTCAAAAATCAGTGCTATTTCATTAATCTCCTAAATGCCCTTCACATAGAATAATTAAGTGATACATCACGTTACAAACTCTGTAGACATCAATGTTATATTTGTGAATATTGCCCCTATAAGGTAAGTGATGCAAGACTAATATAGTATTTCTCATGTTGCTTTGTTATTTTTTTCAGATATCTACTGGTCACCTTCCAATATTAAAACAAACAAACAAACATGATGAACAATAAGAGTAATGTCACTGAATTTATTCTCTTGGGTCTTTCTCAGAATAATCGGGTTCGGATTCTCTGCTTTATAATTTTCTTATTTTGTTACATGGCTATTCTGATAGGAAATTTCATTGTCATGATCTCTATCACATGTACCCAGCTCATTGAACAACCCATGTACTTCTTGACTTACTTGTCCTTTGTGGATGTTTGCTACACTTCCACAGTGACCCCTAAACTCATCAGTGATATGCTGGCTGAAAAGAAGACTATTTCCTATACTAATTGCCTCATCCAACTCTTCACTATGCATTTCCTTGGAGGGTTGGAGGTCTTCCTACTCACAGGGATGGCCTATGACCGATATGTGGCCATTTGC
>JAQQSK010010927.1:0-12483 GCA_028658325.1 Potorous gilbertii | reverse complement strand
AGGGATGATAGAAGAGAGGGCAGATTGGTGATAGGGGAAATTAGAATGCTCAGTGTAATCGGGTGGGGGAGGGGACAAATGGGGAGAAAATTTTGGAACCCAAAATCTTGTGAAAATGAATGTAAAAAGTTAAATAAATAAATTTATATTAAAAAAAAAAGAAAAATGGTTCTATTCCCATAGACTCTCTTTCTCTGACTACTGATCATCTCATTAATTACCTCCTTATAGTTTTCTTTATTAGTTCCTTTTTCTTTCTCCTGATCTTATCTGGTTATATATTTCTAACCCCTCTTCTTTCCTTCCAATAATTAGTCAAAGAGATTTTCCTTTCCTTGACTCCCATTCAGCTAACACTAGCTCCTTAGTTTGGGGTTTTTTTATTTCACTTTTGTGGTCCCTTTCAGAAAAGATTTCCCTCACTTCATTGTCCATTTTTTTCTATCTCTTCTAGACTTCCATTCTCTGATTCATGATTCCCTATAATTATCTGATTTTTTTCTTTTTCTGTATTTTTCATGAAGTCAGAACTTTCAAGGTACCCATTCTTGGCTGTCCCCTCTAGCCCCTACAATGCTGACTAAGACTTGCCCTATAGACTCCTCTTTTCCATCATGCTTCATTCCTAGATCAATGTCAATTGCTGTAGGTGTCAGAGAGGACACTGCCCCATGGTAGTGCCCCTGCCTTACCATGTCCCTTATCTATATCTTCTTTTGTTGACCTTTCCTCTTGCTCCACATGTGCCTAATATCCTTCCTGAGTTCATGTTCTCCTACTCCACTAGGGGCCAGTTCCTCCTACGAGTTATGTAGGAAAAATACTTTTTAAGCACAAAATCATCTAGGCTTCATGCTATGTAAAGTCTTTATATTTCTTCTCAGATCATCTCTCTTCATCCATAGAAGCACTCAGTAGAACTCCCATCTCCATAATAAGCCCTCTTTCCTCCCCCTCCCCACATTTCCTTCTTTCCTTCCACTCTCACTGACTTCCCTATAAACTCTTCTTTTTCTGAGACCACAGAAATCACCTTCCCCTCTTTGAAAACCCTTGATTTGATGCCTAGAGTATCACTCATTCCTCTCTATCCCTCCCCTCCCCTCTTTTGCTTTCAGGCACCCTTCCATGTTGTAATGTAGCTGTACAAAAGATGCATTCACCTATAGATGTGGCAGGGTTTGGAATCAAAGAGCTATATTTGAGGACGTAGAGGGTCACGTGTGGCCTAGAGGCCATGGGTTCTCCGTCCCTGAGATAGGGTATCACCAGGTTCTGTCCATAATGCCCCATCCACATTTTCATTGAATTAGATTTTTGTCTTCATCACTGTCTCCTTGTGTATCTTTACAAAGAAGTCTCCTGCTGTAGCACCAATGTGATATTCATAGTACCTATGGTGGCTATGAATATGCCAGCACATTTCTGAGTCGCAAAATGTACCATACTCTCCACATGGAAAACAGAACCCAAACATTTATTCAAAGACCAGAAAGTCAAATCCCAACAACAGAAAACCAAATCCATTATAGTAACAAAGAAATCCATCACAGTAACCAAGAGGTCTATACACATTATCAGGAATTCCCACAAACAGACTCCCTTAAGTGAAATGTCCTTCTGTCACTCACAGCCAACTGCCTGCTTTTTCTGTCCTTCCCAGCTCTGGCTAGTCTGACCAACTTCCTCTTAGTTCTTCTCCACCCATCCTGTTCCACCTGTTTAACAAACTCTTCACACTACATGTAACTTAGGCTTCCATGTGATTTAAACACACTGGATATTAATGGGAGGGAAAGATCTTTGATTTAAGCAAAAATACATTAACAATAGGCCTACTTGTCTCAGTTGCTGCTGTCCTAACCTATATATATATATATATATATATATGTATGTATATGTATATGTATATATACATATATATACATATACATATATATGTGTGTGTGTACATGTGTATATATATACATATATATGTGTGTGTATGTATACACACCACACACACACACACACACACACACACATATATATATTTGAGAAGCAAATAATCTCTTCAGTGAAGTTTTTCTTTCTAAAAAGTTATAAACTCTTCTTTATTATTGTATCCATCTTTTTTTTTCTTTTTTTCAGTATGGTTAAGTTCAGATTTGCAGGATAGGTCACCCTGAGCTGCATCCTGAGTTCCATTGCTCTTTGTAACACATTATTCCATTACCTAATCTTTCTAGTGGTTGCAGGATAACCTTGCATAATTCAACTTTCCTTTCCTTTGTATGTGAAGGACTTTCTCCTGATCCTCTTGTAGAACTTGTTTCTGAATTGAATTGTTAAACTTAACCACTATGTGTCTTGGATTTTGTAGCCTTGGGATTTTTTTTATGGAAGGGATTTATTAATTCTTCTAACGCAAATTTCATTTTCTACGTTCAGAAATTCTCAGCAGGGATAATGATATTATTTCTTCCATTATGATATTAAAGTTCTTTGTTCTTTCATGTTCTTCTGGGAAATGTATGACCCTTACATTGTCTCTATGCATCCTATCTTCAAGATTGTTATGTTCTGCTTGCATATTGGCATATTTTTTAAAATTTTATAATTTTTCCACCTCTTTTTCTGGGTTGTCCTTTACTTCTGTACATTTCCATTTCCCGTCTATTCTTCTCTCTTTTGTTTCTGTGGAGAGGCTTGGCATTGCAAATTCAAGCTTTTCTATTCTGTTTATTATTTTTACTCTGCAGAACATAAATTCTGCTCTCACAATTCCCATTTCTCTTTTATATTATTCAGGAGCAGCATGTTGTTTGTGTGATTTTATTTTTAGATGACTGCTCCATTTCTACTTTTTCTGTGTTAACTCTCCTGGCTTATCCTCGATTACCACAGTGTTATGCTGTTTCTTTTGGATAGTGTTTTAGACACTTTTTTCTCTTTTTCTTCTTTCTTTTTGTATCCAATTTTTGGTGTATTTCTGAATCTTCAGCCCTACTTTCTAGAAGCAACAAAAGAAGGGGGTATAGATACAAAAAGGGAGTAGTGGTCACAAGCAAAACATTTTTGGGGAAAGTTGAGGTGAAAGGAGAAGGAGAGTGAAAAAAGGATAAATGGAGAAAATAAGATGGAGACAGATACACAGTAATCATAACTGTGAAAAATAAAAGTTTTACAGCAGATTTCTCTGATATAGGCCTCCTTTTTCTAATATATAGAGAACTAACGTAAATTTATAAGAATTTAAACATTCCCCCGCTGATAAATGGGAAAGTATATGAAGAGGTAGTTTTCAGTTGAAGAAATCAAAGCTATTTATAGTTATATGAATACTCTTCTAAATCACTATTGATTAGAGAAGTGCAAATCAAAATAACTCCAAGGTACTACTTCACATCTATCAGATCAGCTAAAATGACCAAAAAGGTAAATGCTTAAAGTTGGAGGGTTTTGGAAAATTGGTACACTAAAACTCTGTTGGTGGAGTTCTGAACTGATCTAACCATTCAGGGAAGCAATTTGAAACTATGCCCGAGAGACTATTAAAATCCTTTGACCCAGCAATATCATTACTATATCCCAAAGAGATAGAAAAGCAAAAGAGAAAAGGACACATATGCACAAAAATATTCATAGTAGCTCTCTTTGTGGTAATAAAGAATTGGAAATTGAGGAGATATCCATCAATTGGGGAATGAATAAACAATTTGTGGTAGGTGATTGTGATAGAATATTATTGTGCTATAAGAAATGATGAGCAGGATGCTTTCAGAAAAACTTGGAAAGATTTAGATGAATTGATGCAAAATTAAGTGAGCAAAACCAAGAGAAAATTTACACAGTAACAGTAATATTGTATGATGATCAACTGTGAATAACAGCTATTGTCAGCAATACAATGGTCCTATTGTTGGCAGACCTCTCTGCCTAATTAAGTTGCCCAGTGATGTAAAAATGACTCACTGTGACATTTGCTTTCCTATTCAGAATTCAATCTGATGAATTTTCTAGCTTGTTGTGGAAGACTGTGCTGAGGAGCTAGGACAAAAAATAAAAAGCTTCTTCTCACTCTCCTATCTTTGATTCCACTCCTCTTCCTCTCTCCACTTTGTATTTGTGTTTCCTATATGAAGTACAATGATTGAAACATGGTAAGTGCTTTAAAACTTCTTGTTCACTGAGGACTGCTTAATCAATACAACGAAGCACATAAATACTTCTATAGGTTTAATTACAAAGTATTCCTTTGAAAAATTAAGAACAAATTAAATATAGTTAGATGGTGCAAATGTAATAAATATGATGCCATCAAATTTAACTTACAAATTTTAATGCTATACTAGTCAAATTATCAAAAAAGATGCTTTATAGAACTTGATAAAATAAAGTTCATTTGGAGAAAAAAGACTCAGAAAATCAATGGAAGTTATTAAAAAGGAATGAAGAGGAAATAGCACTTTTAAATCTCAATCTATGTTATAAAGGAGCAGCAATCAAAACCATTTGGTATTGCTTAAGAAATAAAAAAGTAGATCACTGGAACAGATAAAAAAAAGAAAATAAGAAATAATATAACTCAATAACCCAGGGTTCAATAAAGTGAAAAATGCAACTACATTTACAATGAAGCTGCTAGAAAAAAATTGTAAAGTAATGTAACAGAAAATAGCCTTAAGCCAGCATTTGCACCATATTTTATAATGTACTCAAAATACATATGTATTTAATATTAATTCTTGAACCATCAAAAATTTTTGAAGTGAAGCAGATCATAAACTTTTCATAACTATGGATAACCAAATAATGAATAAATGAATAACTGAATATAATGAATAAAAAATGAAATAATTTTGATGACATGAAATTGAAAGTATTATTCACAAACAAAATTAATGTATCCAGGTAAAGCATGGCAGCAGTTGAGTAGGAAAATTTCTATGGTAAAGGTCTGATATATACATACATACATATATATATATAGTATATATAAAATGTATATACATTATATATAGAGAGAGACAACTAATACTTGTTATATATAACATCATATTTATGAATAAAAGTCATTTGGTAATACATAAATAGTCAAAGATATGAATGAGTTGCTATAATAATGATGAAAATTATAAATGCTGATATTAATTTAGCATTTTCTATGCCAAGTAACATACTGAGTATTATAATTATTATCTTAACTCTCAAATAACCATGGGAAATAGGTGCTATATTCCCATTTTTCAGATGAAGAAACTGAGGCAAACAGGTGTTAAGTGTTAAGTCAGGGTCACACAGATAGTAAATGTCTTGGGTCATATTTAAATTTCAGATTCATGATTCCAGGCCCATCATTCTATCCACAGTTCCCACTAGCCACCCTGAAAAGAATCACAAAGTAGTAATAACTTTTGACACAATGTTCCAAATCACTACTAATAAGAGAAATACAAATCAAAACAATTCTGAGGATTATAGATGATAGGACATGGAAATTGTCAGTGCTGATGAACTTAAAAAAGACAGGCACGCTAGTACATTTTTGGTGGAGGTGTATATCGTTACCATCATTTTGAAAATCACTTTGAAACTTTGCAAAGAAAGTGACTAAAATGACCTTATCTTATGATTGAGATATTCTACCAGTAGATATCTCAAAGAGGTCATTTAGAAGTAGAAAGTCTTTATATACACCAAAATATTTACAGTAGCATCTTTTGTAGTAGCAAAAAATTGGAAGCAATAAATATATCCATCAACTGGTGAGTAGCTAGAAGCTACAAATATGATGAATATGGGGAAGCATAGAAAGACTTGAATGGACAGATGCAGAGTAATAAACAGTCAATAAAAGAATATAAAGAATGAGTGTATTATGTTATGTGTATATATATATATATATATATACATATATATATAATTAATGAAAAATGCATAACATTATATAACATAAATGGAAATAACTCTTGCCAAAAAAATTGAAAGTGAATGCTGCGTATCTACAAAGAACCATGGCTCCAAAGAAGAGATGTGATAAAACACTTCCCTTGCCCTCCTTTACAGGAGTAAGATGTGCATGCCATATATAGCATATATATTCAGACATTTTGGCTGTATTCATCAATTTTCATGATTTTTTCTACTTTTCTTGAAAAATATTTTTGTTATATGGTATAGGCTCTCTGGAAGGCATAGGATGGAAAGGAATACTAATTTAGACAATATAAAAATAAAAAATTCTATATTTAGCATGAAATGAATTCAGATTAAAACTCATGAAATCTTATAGATCTGAATCTGTATATTTATGTCAATATCAAGTCATTTATCATCAATTTCTCTACTTCCTAAATAGCTTAGAAAAAAATATTCCCATTTTATAAATAGGAAACACTAAATTTTAATGTATAACTTATAAGATGTTGAAGGTACTATATAATATCTTGTCCATTTGTATTCTTCCCAATATTTGTTGCTCTTTATCTTGTTCTTCATTGTTACTATTATTTTTCACAATCTAGAGTTATAGACCCACAACTTGCATGTGGTCTATAACCATTCCTAAACTCACACTGATGTGCTATTAGTTAACTAGGAAGCATGAGTAATTAAAAAAAATATTTCATGAAATATAATAACAAAAGAAGCAACAAAGGGGATAAGAAGTATTATGAACTAAGTTCATAGTGGGGGAAAAAGGAGTGGGGGGAGGAAGATAGTTAACTAAGCAATCAATAACTTAAGGACAGCCCCTGTTAGATGTGGCTCTAATGACATTGTTCTCTTAGTTCAGGTTCCATGTTGGAATGAAATGAGTCATTCACAAGTCATTGAAGATTTATTCAAGATTCGCTTTATCCTAAGACAGCAAGGATGTGCAATAGGGATACAGTGATACTTTGCTTTGGATATGACCTCTCCATATGGAAATGTCTGGTCAGGAGATTCCACCAAGTTCAAGGGGCTTAAACTTTAGATGGCTGTGACTTTTCATGTCCTTCTATGACAAAGAAATCAGGAACCCATCAGATCTGATCAGATCAGATCAGACAAGGTTAGCCTTGTCCTGAGCTTATCCAATGTTAACTGGGGAATAGAGGTAGGGTTGGGGAAGGAGGATCTCTCTGGGAACCAGGTCAATCCTATTGGCCAATTAGGGCACTTCTGTCTTCTTTTAAGCAGATCTTCCAGGTTGGGGGTGGAAGGAAAGGAGTATCAGGGAAACATTGGTCCTATGACAAATTCCAAACTAGGAAAAAAGTTGAGAAATATTAGGTTGGGATTGAAGGAGGAAGAGAGTCTATGGAAATAGGGTTATATCAAAGTAATAACAAAAAATGAAATGTAAAGACAAAATCCGACAAAAGAGGAAAGTGATTTCTTTTTTTAATGCAAGATTTGAGACACAAATGATAACATAACCCTCACTGATGATGCTAAATATGAATGGATTAAAGAATTCAATAAATCAAGAAACTTACAAAATAAATAAGAAAATAAAGCCCCACATTCTTTTAGCAAAGACATATATGGATCAAAATGAGAGGCTGGAACAAAATTTACTATGAATCAGGTATACCAAAAAAAGCAAGAGATGCAGCAATATCATCAGAAAAAGCAAAAATAAAGATTCATAGTATCAAAAGATTAAATCAAGTAAATTATATTGTATTTGAACAACTATAGACAATCAATCAATATAACACTAAACTTATATGCACCAAATGGCAGGACATCTAAATTCATAAAGGAAAAATTAAATAAATTTTTAAAAACATAGATAATAACACAATTAAATATATTTTAATATTTACTATTGTCTCACTGCTGGAAAACTACAACAAAAGTATAAATAAAAAAGTAAAATATAATACTGAATAACATGGTGAAAATTTAGAGTTAAAGTTAAATGATTTTTGGAATCTTCTGAATAGGATCAATAAAGAACATGATGGGAGATATTGCATAGGATAGTATAATTTTTGATATGCTGTTTAGTTCTGTGAACTTTTTCCCACTTTCCTTTCTTTATATTGTTGAATGGTCTCCAGGAGAGGGTAGAGGAAGGATTACAGGGAAAAATACAGGTCACATAAAAACAAAAGGTGTAATCAAAATTTACATTTTTAAAAAGATAATGACTAGAAGAGTACAGAGATAAGATGGAAGACAAAAGGCAGGGACTCACCTGAACTCTTCCAAATTTCCCTCCAAGCAACTTTAAGTAATGCCTCAAAATAAATTCTGGAGCAACAGAAGTGACAAGAGGACAGGATGAAATAATTTTTCAGCTCAAGCCAATTTATAAGGTTATCCAGAAAGTTCTGTCTCCCTTGAGCAAAAGTGGAACACAGTCCAGTACAGACTGCAATAGAGGAAACCAGCAACAGACCTTGGAGATGATGGAAACATCCATGGCTGCAGCTGCTTCCACAGCTCTTATCCCACAGATTGTCAGGGGGTAAGACAACTGGTCAGAAAGAAATTACAGGGGTCCTTTCACTAGTGCTAGATTCAGAACTTGCATTATCCATACTCTGATCCATGTGGCAGTCCTAGGTTATAGTCCTAGGCTGAAGAGGAGCACTAACGCACCAGAGCTTGTGACTGCAGGGGAGCCAGGACCATGGACATAATTCCAAGGGAGAAAAAAGTGCTTGTGGTCAGTCTCAGAGACCCAAGAGAGTAGTAAACACATGTCTCTATAAGATCATATCACTTTGGAAGAACTGAAAGCATATAGACCACCAGAACTAGTTCTGTAAACAGTTACACAAATACTAAAAAATAAGTTTGGAACAGTAGCTCCTCCACCCTAAAAACAGAATCCAATTTTAAGATAAAATTAAAAGTCAAGAAATAGACTGGGAAAAAAATGAGCAAACAACAACAAAAAATATCCTGACCATAAAGTTACTATGATGACAGGGGAAATCAAAACACAAACTCACAAGAAGGAAACAAAGTCAAAATTCCAAAGACTCAAAGAAAAATGTTAATTGGTCTCAGCCTCCCCTCCCCCAAAGAATTCCTGGGGAATTGCATTTAGGATTTTAAAAATCAAAGAAGGGAGGTAGAAGAAAAAAATGGGAAAAGAAATTATAAATAAGATGCAAGAAAATCACGAAAAAGAGTTAACAGTCGGTAAAGTCAGCACAAAAATTCAATGAAGAGAAGAACTCCTTAAGAAGTAGAATTAGCCAGATGGAAAAAGAGATACAAAAGTTCAAGAAGGAAAATAATTATTTAAAAATTAGGTTTTAGCAAGTGGAAGCTAGTGATTCTATGGGATATAAAGAAGAAATAAAATAAAATCCAAAAAATAAAAAAAATAGAAGAAAACATGAAGTATCTCATTGGAAAAATAACTGACCTAGAAAATAGATCCAAGAGAGATAATTTAAGAATCACTGGACTATTTGAAAGCCGTGATCAAAAAAAAAAAGCCTAGACATGATCTTTCAAGGGAGTATCAAGAAAAACTGCCATGATATTCTAGAATCAGAAGGTAAAATAGAAATTGAAAAAAATCTACTGATCACCTGTGAAAGAGATAAAAAAATGAAAACTTCCAGGAAAATTATATAACCAAATTCCAGAACTCCACAGTCAAGGAGAAAATACTGCAAATTGTCAGAAAGAAACAATTCCAGTTTCATGGAACCACAGTCAGGATAACACAAGATTTAGCAGCTTCTCTAATTAAAAGATCAGAAAAGACCACAAATGAATAGAAAATCTGACTTCCAAATACAAGACTTAAGCAAAGCATAAAAGGTAAACAGGAAAGAGAAATAATGATGAATTCAACAAAGTTAAACTGTTTACATTAGTACATAGGAAGATGATACTTATAGATAGGCCATGGTTCTGAATTGAGGATGATGGAATGATATCCAAAATAATAAAATTAAGGTATGAAAAAGAGAAATGCACTGGGAAAGTAAGGAAAGGAGAGGTAAAATAAGTTAAGTTATCTAACATAAAAAGAGGCATGAAAGTAAGAGCTTTTACAATGGATTTGAAGATGAAGTGGTTGGCAGTAGCACTTGAACCTTACTGTAATTGGAATTGGCTCAAAGAGGGAATAGCACACACACTCAGCTGGGTATATAAATCATACCCAACATGAAAGTAGGAAGGAAAGGGGATAAGAATCAGGGCAGGGGGTTGATAGAAAGGAGAATGGACTGGGGGAGGTGATAGTCAGAAGCAAAACACTTGAGGATAGACAGGGTGAAAGGAGAAACAACAAGATAAACATTGAAAAGTTAGATGGAGGGAAATAAAGTGAGTATTCACAACTGAAAAAAAAATTACAGCAAGATTCCCTGATAAAGGTCTTATTTCTCAAATACAGAAAACTGAACCAAATTTACAAAAAAATGCGGGGTGAAGTCAAGATGGCAGAGTAGAAGGATGCACATACACTAGCTCTTCCCCCACAGTCCATAAAATTCCTGTAAAGAAAGACTCTTAATAAATTCTAGAGCAGCAGAAGCCACAGAACAATGGAGTGAAGGAGATTTCCAGCACAGCGTGACCTGAAAGGCCAACTGGAAAGGCCTGTCATACTGGATGCAGAGTGGAACCCGGCCCAGCCTTGGCCGGGCAGAATGGCACTGGGATGAGGAGCTGAGCAGGCCTTGGGGTGGAATCCCCAGACGCAATAGTGGCAGTTTGCAGATCCCTCAACCCACAGATGCCAAAGTTCAGTGAGAGGTTTTTTCAGCAGACCAAGAAGACAGCAGGATTTTCCCATAGCTCCAGCATCAGGTGGCAGAGGCAGAGGTCACAGAGGGCAGCAGCAGCTCCCACAGCAGCCCACATCCATTGTGTGATCATAAAACCCCTGGGGGAATTGAGCAGCTGATTCTTACCTCAGCTCTGTGTGGTGGCCCTGCTCCTACCTAATGCTCCTGTGAGAATTGAGCAGTTTATCTGAATCTCAGCCCCCAGTGCTGCCTTGGTGGAACTGGAGGTGGTTGTGGGGAAGAAATGATGACACTCACAGGTTCTGGGCACAAAAATTTCTGGTCGCTCCCAGACCAATGTACATGCTTGATTGTGCCACCTCTGAGGAACTAAGATCTTACAGATTCCCAGAGTATACTCTACTCTTGACAAAGGACCCACAAGTCAAGTAACTTGATGGGACAATGCTCAAAAAAGGGGGGAAAATAAGATCATAGAAGGCTACTTTCTTGGTGAACAGATAAATTCTCTCATCTTTTCAGATGAGGAAGAACAATGCTTACCATCAGGGAAAGACATAAAAGTCAAGGCTTCTATATCCCAAACATCCAAAATAAATATTCAATGGTCTTAGGCCATGGTAGAGCTCAAAAAGGATTTTGAAAAATAAATAAGAGAGGTGGAGGAAAAACTGGGAAGAGAAAAGATAGAGATGCAAGAAAATCATGAAAAGTGAGCCAACAGCTTACTAAAGGAGATCCAAAAAAGTGCTGAAAAAAAATAACACCTTTAAAAATAAGTTAACTGAATTGTCAAAGGAGATTCAAAAAACCAATGAGGAGAAGGATGCTTTAAAAGCAGCATTAATCAAATGGAAAATGAGGTTCAAAAGCTCACTGAAGAAAATAATTCATTAAAAATTAGAATGGAACATATGGAGGCTAATGACTTTATGAGAAATCCCAAAAGAAAACGAAAAGAATGAAAAAATGGAAGAGAATGTGAAGTATCCTGTTGGAAAAACAACTGACGTGGAAAACAGATCCAGGAGAGACAATTTAAAAATTATGGGACTACCTGAAAGCCATGACCGAAAAAAAGATCCTAGACATTAATGTTTATGAAATTATCAAGGAAAATTGCCCTGATATTCTAGAACCAGAGGGCAAAATAAATATTGAAAGAATCCACGGATCACCTCCTGAAAGAGATCCAAAAATAGAAACTCCTAGGAACACTGTAGCCAAATTCCAGAGTTCCCAGGTCAAGGAGAAAATATTGCAAGCA
This sequence comes from Potorous gilbertii, assembly GCA_028658325.1. Taxonomy (NCBI): domain Eukaryota; kingdom Metazoa; phylum Chordata; class Mammalia; order Diprotodontia; family Potoroidae; genus Potorous; species Potorous gilbertii. The sequence goes on along the minus strand of JAQQSK010010927.1, from coordinate 516 downwards.
ACAAGAAATAAACAATTTGAGTATTGTGGAAATACAATCAGGATAACACAAGATCAAGCAGTTTCTACATTAAGAGACTGAAGGGCATGGACTATGATATTCCAGAAGTCAAAGGAACTAGGACTAAAACCAAGAATCATCTACCCAGCAAAGCTGAGTATAATACTTCTGGGGGAAAAAATGATCTTTCAAGGAAATAGAGGACTTTCAAGCATTCTTGATGAAAAGACCAGAGCTGAAAAGAAAATTTGACTTTCAAACAAGAATCAAGAGAAGCATGAAAAGGTAAACAGGAAAGAGAAATCATAAGGGACTTACTAAAGTTGAACTGTTTACATTCCTACATGGAAAGACAATATTTGTAACTCTTGAAACTTTTTTCAGTATCTGGATAGTTAGTGGAATTATACACACACACACACACACACACACACACACACACACACACACATACACACACACACACAGGGAGAGACAGAGACAGAGAGCACAAGGTGAGTTGAATGGGAAGGGATC